>JACEIK010000792.1:245783-257862 GCA_018107945.1 Datura stramonium
TTTTTTAGTTTCTATATAAAGACAGTCACAATCACTTATAACCTCACATAGAAACTAAAGAAACATATTCTTTAGTTAGAGGTATACATGTATTAGTCCATGCACTTCCTAATTTACATTCTTTATCAATTTTCTTTCTTCTGCTAACTATTTTTTATTTTGGGGTTTTAATTCATTGTTATGTAGGTGATTCAAGAAAATTTATGGAAACGAAAATGAATGACAAAAGAAAAAGATCTAATGAATCTGAAAAGGAGTTATGCCTTAAAACATCAACTGGAGATGAACCAACTAATAATATTCCAACCCTTGATGAAGCAATTAGATTTGAAATCAGGAAAGAAAATGTTGGGCCCAATGTGGATCCCAAGAAGCTCAGGAGGTTATATATAATTTTTTTTCATTTATTCTACTTGAAAAAATGTGAATTTCTGATTGATGTTTTCATATTTTTTATGAAAAGTGTGTAGAAAACGTTTTCAATACAAGTCAATTTTTTAAGGGATTTGATTCATAAAAAAATTTGTGTGGTAAACTATTATTTTCGTTGTTTTTATAAGGTTATAGTAATATCAAGACTAGATGATTCTTTTTTTATTGACACTATTTTTTAAAAAAAAAACATGTAAATTTTTTACTCATATTTTGAAATTTTAATGTAAAGATTGACTGAGATTTTTTCAACAAGCCAATTTTCAATGGATTTGATCAAAGAATTCCATAAGAAATTCATATTTTTTTCTAGTTGTGTGATAAATAATATTTATCTTTATTTTTATGAGGTTTTAGTCTATGTAAAGACTAGATAATTCTTTTTTTCACTGACACAAATCTTTAAAAAATGTTAATTTCTAATTGATGTATGAAACTTTTGATGAAAAATCAGAAAAAAAATATTTTCCTTTACTTTATGAGATTATATGCGTTAAGATTAAATAATTTTATTTTTTTCTTTTTATCTTTTTTAAATTCTAACTTTTATTATAGGACCATATCCAATCGGTTGTCTGCACAAAGATTAAAGCTCAAAAGAAGTAGATACGTAACTGAATTGGAGCAAAAAATCCAAGATCTCCAGGTAATGAAAACCTAATCAAAAGTTTTTACTCTAATGATTTTCCAATTCACTATTTAATTTCTATTTTTCTTGATTAGGCTTGTTAAAACTCAACCCAATTTAATTAATTTTTTTAGAGGACTCTAACATTAAATGAAGTGAAAAAATAAATAAATACACAATAACAAATTGAATCATATAAATTGTGAATCAACTACATTCATATATAACCATTCTTGATGAGTTTTCTTAATCCAATTTTTCAAACCCGGTATGTTATATTGTTAATAATACTTTGGGGATAAATAAATAAATAAAATTTAACGAAGAGATATCGAATGACACGACTCAGCGTCAATAATTTATTTCATTTATATGTATTAATGCAGAATACGATAGCTTTGGTGGCACCACAAATAGAAACTATGAAAGGCAATCAAAAGATGTTGCAGCTGGAGAATGAAATGTTGCAAAATCAATTGGATATCATCACTGAAAGATCCAATCTACGCACTGGTAAATAAACACACACACACACACACACACACACACACACATCTCCTCTCCCACAAAAAGTTTTTTTTTTACTTTCTATTTGTTCGTCCTTGAGTCGAGAATCTATTGCAAATAACTTTTACATTACTTAAATTTTGTACTTATTTTAAAAATTCATTGAATATATACGAATGATTAATTTAAAATCTATAACTTGAGAAGATTAGTTAGTTAGAATTCAGAATTTGTAAGTTTTAAATTCTAACTACGCCTATAATTTAATGTTGTTGCAGCGCAAACTGAAGAGTTGAAACTTGAGCTGAAAAGGCTTAAGGAACTTGCAAAGGCTCGGGAAGAAGAGCAGATGGATCAGTATCTCAACTTTGATGCCATCAACTTTACTCCACCCAATTATGACATGTGAACCAATCAAAGAGATGTTGCTTTTAATCTTTGTGGGATTATTCTTTTTCTTGTTATTTGAGGGGTTGGGGCTGTGATATGAATTTTCTTTGTGCATTTTAATTAGAAGGGCCAAATTTTCATTATTGGATTATCAAAAAAATGTTATAAACTTCGTATTTCTGGATCTTTTAATTTATGTTGTGTTATATATTTGCTCTTTCTGGATCTTTTACTTTCTAGTTATGTCTATTGAAAGTGAGTTTAAGTTATGTCTAGTGTTAGTTTATTATATCATCTTATTAAGTCGATTGATCTATTACAACGGATGAATGATTTTTCATAACAAATTTGAGGTGGTAAAAACAAAGTAATACCATATTATATATATGCGATTAATTTGTATGAATGGTATNTTTGTATGAATGGTATTAGCCTTCTCTCCTCTTTTCTTAATTAGTAGTATTATTTCGTAATAACATAATTTTTTATTCTTTAATGTGTATTATTTTTGTTGCTTTGTTTGCTTTTTATTTTGCTATTTTTTTTATTTTTTTTAACTATTTTAATTATTAAAGTGCATGATAATAGTTAATATAAAGTGAAGAAAGTGGTATTATTGTTGATGAGAAAGGATGAAGATGGATGACAAAGGTACGGAAGTGATAAAGGAAGAAGAAGTGTGTGGTGTCCATATTTTTGTTTTGTTAGTTATAGTTGTTAGACTTTCGGAAAACAGTTAGTTAACTGCCTTAGCAGTTAACTGTCTTATGAAATAGATAAGTATTCATCTAGCTCGTGATAGAGACTAGCTAATACTACTCCTATATATAGGGATATATGTGATATGATTATTCATTGAATGATACTAGAATCAAATAACTTCCTATTACTGATTGTTCATTCTTTCTGTTTTTTCCAAGAACACCATTTGTTCATCTTCTTCAAGTTGAAGAAGAAATAGTTTCAGTTATATATATACTTTGTAACTCATATAACCAGTATAGCATGTTCTACTCATTATCTCCTACTAATTACCCCAATCACCTCTAATAACTATCCACCATTTTGGATAGGTGATGATTATATCGCAATGGGTTTGAATCTCCTTAAATAGAGAGATATCCGCGCTATTATAGCAATGACTTCAGAATTAGACCTAAGAGGGGGGTGAATTTGGTCTAATACTTATTTTGCCAAATTAAATCTTTTCTTGAATTATCTTTTGTGACGGGAACAGACTTGACTCTGTTCCTTTGAGTTGTATCCTAATTCAAGCAGAAAATAGTAAAGTGCGGAAAGTAAAGCAAGAAACGATAACATTTACGTGGAAAACTACCCAAGCTCGAATGGGTGTAAAAACCACGACCTACTCCCTAGTAGGATTTCAATTTAACTTCACTAGACACCGAGCCAAATTCGGATTGCAACCCCCCGCAATCCAAGGACCTACCCTTAAGTCCTTACAAAGTTCCTAGCATGTATAAATTACCCTTAGTTTAACAAGATGAACTCTAACACAATTGTAAGAGAATGAAAACACAATTGAAACTAAAACAAGTTCACAGATTCACCACAAACTGACTCCTAGACCTAGACTGCAACGGAACAGAACTAGGAGACAGTCTCTAGCACCGGTCAGCTCTCTTCAACTTGAATGTCAATTGAACGCCCAAGAATGATGGATTTTGCTGAAGAGTATTTCGTGAGTGAATGAGTTTCTGAACGTGATAGACTCTTTATTTATAGCACACGAATGCTCAATTTGTCTTCCACTAGAAGAAGGAAACTTTGGACTCCTTTTTCTTCCTTGAAAGATCTTGTTGACTCCTTCTAGGATTCCAAATATTCCCTTTCCTTTTTAGACCACACTTTAATTCTTTCCTTAGAAAAAGAATTTCTTTCCTTGTAGAATCCTTGTTGACTTCAACAATCTCTTACCAAATATTTTCTTTTCTTTTCAGCCCATGATTTATTTCTTTCCTTATTAAAAGGAATTTCTTTCCTTGTAGAATCCATGTAGACTTTTAGCTCTTTGTTCCTTTTTCCTACAAATTAATCAAGGCACTAGAAATCTACAACCAGTTAGTAGCTAATTATTAAATAACACAAGTTATTCGACCATCTTCCAAATTTAATCAATTGATAGCCGAATGGTAAATAACAAGTATTATTCGACCAACTTTCAATTTCAATGTTTCAAGCATATTTAAATCATCATCAAATATCATTAAAATATATTCCAATAAATTCACCCTTTTTAATGATGACAAATAAAAATATGCTTGAATATATGTTCGATTTTTCAGTTAATCAACAATTAAGCAACCCCCTTTTGGCATCAGTGAAAAGGAACAAACCAACATAAGGGCAGAAATGAAAAGAAATAAGAGAAACGGGAAATAACAATCAACACACCAAGTAATCCTTGATATTAAACAAACAGTAACCATTACTAGAATTAGTCAAACCAAAACAGAAAAACAGGCAGTCATCCCCAAAAACTGAACCAACATACAACTAGAATCATTCATGATATTCACAAAAGCAGACTAAGGATCAGGGGCAGGAGAGAGAGAGAGGTAGTAACAACATCTGTATGGAACACATACACTAGGGACAAGGCCTTTATGAGAGTTAAGAGTTCAGCATGAAGGACAGAAGCTATCTCCTTATTGCGAGTCAATTGGGCCCTCAATCAGCATTCTCCTAGCGAAGCTGAGCATTCTCAATCATCAACCTCTCATTGTCAATAGACATTTGATTCTGAGCAGCTAGGGGTGTAGTATTCGGACCTTCCACATGAACTCCTTGACGAGAACCACGAGTCCCATAATAACCTAAAGCATCATAAATAGAGTAGGACTCGAGAGCAGTGAACTTAACACAAAACTTATCAAACACCTTTGTCAAGAAAAAACCATACGACAGAGCATGATTTTGCTTAACATCATCCGCAACTTTAACCAAATATGACATCATCAACCAAGGCAAATTTATAGGCAACTCCCTATCCAAAAGCTTCATAAGAGTTAAATCAAGATACGAAGCAGCATCACGACGCTCTTGGCGCGGAATCAAGTTCTTGATCACAAAGGAGAACAAGTATTTGTGATATTCAGACATGGAGTGCTTAAAAACTTTTGAATAGGACATCACGGAAGGGTTGTTAGAAAATTTCTGAACTATGTCCAAGGGTTTCAAAGAAGGAGGAAGATCTGACCAGCGATTCTTTTGATAAGTAGAAAAACCTTCGCAGGGAATTTTCAACACATTACTCAGAGTGTGAGAAGTAATATTCACACTTCAGACCATCCCCAATCCGACTAGTTATACAATCATAAGAAAACGTAAAATGGCAAAAGAATGTAACAACTTCAGACCGATCCCACACTTCCTCGGTATCAGCAAATAGTCCTCCCCACCCCTGAGCTTCAATATTTGACCAAAGGGTCACCATATGCACATTCTCAGAAGGAATCACCATTTTACCTTTGAGCAACTTGCACTCACCAAATTCTTTAACCTTGGGCTTATACACAACATCTGATGGTAAGAGTAAAGAGAAATCAACAACTCCTTGCTTTTGATGACGGGCCTTGGTGAGAGAAGTTGTTCCACTAGAACAAGATTTCATGATTGCCGGAGTTGAAGGAAAAGCTTTTACCGGAGTGCGTTTTCAGCACCTTTCTTTAAAGCGGCAAGAGGAACCAAATCATCAAGACTGTCGGAATCTGACAATGACGGTGGTTTTTCAGTGACCTGGTCATCAGAATCATCTTCCTCGGGTACACCATCAAGAGAATTGACCGGTGAGGAATATAGAGGGGAATTTTGAGTAGTAGTGTATCTACCTCGTATATCGGCAAGCAAGGTTTCAAGATCAATTTGAGGAAAAGAGGCCGACTCAAGGGAACCAACCGACGGGCTTTGAGGAGACGGTGAAGTCAGGGATGCGACCATGGAGGTATTTGGTGAGTCGGTGTGCTGAGTTTCCATGGGGCGAGAAAAACTGGGTGTAGGTTCAGTAGTAGTGGTGAGTTTAGGGGTAGACTCGGTAGTGACCATGGTGAAGATGGAGAACAAAATCTTGAAGGTATGCACTATGGTCTTTCTCCTATGGTTGAGAAAAAGGGAAAGAAGGATATAGGGAGTTGAGTTTGGGCAGTCTAGGGAATATAAAAATAGGCGAAAAGTCACAGTGGGAAAAGGAAAAGAACCGGGAAAAGTAAAATAGGAATGGATTGTGATGTGATTGCTGACGCAGGGATGTGATGGTTAAGATGATGTCATGAAGTAATAGCAATAAGTGGCAACTTCGGACCATACCTGACTGTGTTCCCTGTAGTGATCAGGTTCATTCCAGTCTTCTTCAGAATATTAGTGTCCTGTTAATATCAAAAATAAGACCTGATGTGAGAATCTAAAGTCAAAGAAATGACGAAAAAATATCCCTCAAGATGGTCGTCATCCATCCATCGTTGGGTAAAGCTCTTTTCTTGCCAAAGGAAGGAAAATTATGAACAAGATGTTGAGTTAATCTTGATTAACCCAAGCTCCAACCTAATTCTCTCAAATTATTTTCTACCAAGAGCTTTAATAATAAAATAAAATGTAGGTAATCTAGATACTTTGGCATAGGTTATCAACTTATGTAATTTTTATTTATTAATTTTCTTAATTTATTAATTTAGATTAGCATTGAGGTTATATTGACGAGTTAAGGACGTTGAACACTCGTGAAAGATGTGAATTCAATTTTAACAAATGTGTTGCATTGAGACGATGTGTGCACGTGGTATGATGGGTGATGTAAAAAAAATGTTAATAGATAGTTAGCGCTGCTTTTTAATGAGTCGGTGCCTATTTTTAATGAAGTTAAGGCGTGATTAAAGAAATAAAAAAAAAGAATGAGACAAAATGCATTTACTATAGAAAAGGTTTGTGTTATGAATAATCAATCAAATTGTATTTTATAATACCAAAGTTATTATCTAAATGTCATAAAAGTCCCTAATTTTTTAAATTGAAAAAAAATCACTCAACAAAAAAGAATCACATAAAGTCATCAGGAGAAAATAAAAATGACAATGTGAAAGTAGACATAAATAGGCACTCAAAACTTGATTTCAACTGGCAATTGAACACCCAAATTTTGAGAATACACATCTGGGTACCTCAACTTGGTTTCACTATGTCAATTGAGCACTCCAACTTACAAGATGATCATCTAGACACCTCAATTTGGTTTCACCGTGTCACATGTCACGTCAGCATCGCGTGCCTACAAGACATAGTCGGAACTAGTTGGAGTGCTTAGTTGTCAGTGTTACCAAATTAAAGTACCTAGATGTGCACTTTCAAAGTTTGAGTGCTTAATTGCCAGTTGAGACCAAGTTTAAGTGCCTTTTTATGTATTATGTCATATAATTTTGATTCACCTTATTAAATATTTTTTAAAATTTATGTAATTATACTTCTCTAACTCTATGATTTCATGTTTTATTTTTTTAATTATAATCTTTATGATTTACTTTTTCTTTATTTATTAATTTTTTCAATACATATTTGAAATAGGCATATAATTATTTTTTGAACTCACTTCCCTCACTTATTTTAATTTGTTAGAGAACTAAATTGAACAGTGTATATGTTATATATATATATGGGAGAATATTAATTTTTATCTTTTTATTCAAAAAGATTTAATTTTTATATCTATACAAGAATATTAATTTGTTACCTTTTCATTTAAATTTTTAATTAAAAAAACAAAAAAAACATGTAATTTAATTAAAATACAAAATAAATAAAAATATTTTTAATTTCTATATAAAAGGCAGTCACAACCACATAACCTCACATAAAAACTAAAGAAACATATTCTTTGATTACAGGTATACATATATTAGTCCATGCACTTCATAATTTACATTCTTTATCAATTTTTCTTTCTTACGCTAACTATTTTTCATTTGGGGTTTTAATTCATTGTTATGTAAGGTGATTCAAGAAAATTTATGGAAACGAAAATGAATGACAAAAAGAAAAAGATCTAATGAATCTGAATTTAGATTTATGCCTTAAAACATCAACTAAAGATGAACCAATTAATAATATTCCAACCCTTGATAGAAGCAATTATGTTTAAATCGGAAATAGTGGGCCCAATGTGGATCCCAAGAAGTTGAGGAGGTTATATATAATTCTCTTTCATTAATTCTACTTGAAAAAAATGTGAATTTCTGATTGATATTTTGTAGTTTTTGATGAAAAGTGTATAGAAAATATTTTCAATACAAGTCAATTTTTAAGGGATTTGATTCATAAAAAAATTTGTGTGGTAAACTATTATTTTCATTGTTTTTATAAGTTTTTATAAGGTTATAATAATATCAAGACTAGATGATTCTCTTTCTTATTGAAACTATTTTCTTTTTAAAACATGTAAATTTTAGACTGATATTTTGAAATTCCGATGTAAAGATTATCTGAGGTTTTTTCAACAAGCCAATTTTTAATGGATTTGATTAAAGAATTCCATCAGAAATTCATATTTTTTTCTAGTTGTGTGATAAATAATATTTTTCTTTATTTTTATAATGTTTTAGTCTATGTAAGGACTAGATAATTCTTTTTTCAATTGACACAAATCTTTAAAAAATGTAAATTTTTGTTTGACCTATGAAACTTTTGATGAAAAATCAGACAAAAATGTTTTTCTTTACTTTACGAGATTGTATGCGTTAAAACCAAATAATTTTATTTTTCTTTTTATCTTTTTAAAATTCTAACTTTTATTATAGTACCATATACAATCGGTTTTTTGCACAAAGACTAAAGCTCAAGAGAAATGGATATGTAACTGAATTGGAGCAAAAAATCCAAGATCTCCAGGTAACGAAAACCTAGATCAAAAGTTTTTATTCTAATGATTTTTCAATTCACTATTTAATTTCTATTTTTCTTGATTAGACTTGTTAAAACTCAACCCAATTTAATTAATTTTTTTAGGCGACTCTAACATTAAATGAAGTGAACAAATAAATAAATCACAATAACAAATTGAATCATATAAATTGTGAATCAAATACATTCATATATAACCATTCTTGATGAGTTTTCTTAATCCAATTTTTCGAACCTGCTATGTTATATTGCTAATAATACTTTGGGCATAAATAAATAAATTAAAAAAATTTAACGAAGCTAGCGATATCGAATGACACGACTCAGCGTTAATAATTTGTTTCCTATATATGTATCAATGCAGAATACGATAGCTTTGGTGACACCGCAAATAGAAATTATGAAAGACAAACAAAAGATGTTGCGGATGGAGAATGAAATGTTGCAAATTCAATTGGATATCATCACTGAAAGATCCAATCTATGCACTGGTAAATATCTATACACACACACACACACACACAGACATCTCCTCTCCCACAAAAAGTTCTTTCTTTTTACTTTCTATTTGTTCGTCCTTGAGTAGAGAATCTATTGCAAATAACTTTTACATAACTTAAATTTTGTACTTATTTTAAAAATTAATTGAATATATACGAATGATTAATTTAAAATCTAACAACTTGAGAAGATTAATTGGCTAGAATTCAGAATTTATAAGTTTTAAATTCTAACTACGCCTATAATTTAATGTTGTTGCAACGCAAACTGAAGAGTTGAAACTTGAGCTGAAGAGGCTTAAGGAACTTGCAAAGGCTCGGTAAGAAGAGCAGATGGATCAATATCTCAACTTTGATGCCATCAACTTTACTCCACCCAATTATGACATGTGAACCAATCAACATATGTCGCTTTTAATCTTTGTGGGATTATTCCTTTTCTTGTTATTTGAGGGGGTTGGGGCTTGTCGAAGATAAAGATCAAGATCAAGAGTCCAAGATAGAACTCTTGTAGTTTGTAGTTAAGTCATTGTGTGAGACTAAGTGTTTAGCTTTTCTTGTTTAACTAGAATAGAACTCTTGTAGTTGTAGTTATCCTACCTCTTCTACTTAATTCTTCTCCTATATATAGGAGTCATTTGTATATGATTATCATAATCAATACCTGGTTGATTCTCTCTAAAACAGCTTGAGAATTTTTCATGGTATCAGAGCATTAAGAACTCTTCTCCCTGCTTAAGTATTGAAATCTGAAAAACTGTTTCTGTCCAAACAAAATGGCCCCGAAAACTTCCTCAACCAATACTCTCTCTACCTCATCATTGCACCAGCTCATTGCCTCGTGTTCCATCAAACTTAAACCAACAACTATCTCATCTGGAGAACACAGATGCTGCAGCTTATCCAAGTGATGAAGTTAACATATCTCATAAAAGAGATGGAACCGCTCCAGCATCAAAAGGTTTGGAGAAAGATGATGAAAGTGGCTCTGGAAAGGCTGCTGAAGACAGTGGCAGTAAGGAAGATTGGGAGGAGAAAGATGTCCTGCTTAAAAGTTGGTTGGCAGGTACACTATCAGAAGAAAGCATGTACTTAATAGTAGGGTGTTCTACTGCTAAGGGGATGTGGGAATTCCTAGAAGAAGCCTATCTTCAAGCAACCAAGGAAAAGGAATTCCAACTTAAACAACAACTACAAAATGTTAAGTAGGGAATCAAGAACATTGATGAGTACATCAAAGAATTCAAAGGCATTTGTGATGGTCTTGCAGCCATACACAAGCCTGTTGATGAAGATAGAAAAGTGATTGACTTTGCTAAAGGCTTAGGTCTCAAGTACAAGACATTCAGAACTGTCATGTTAGGTAAGGCACCCTATCCTACTCTAAACCAGTTTGTCAATGCACTCAGTGGTTTTGACATGAGAGAATATGAGGAAGAAGTGCCCCAACAAAACTACAGTATGGAATTCTCTGCCCAAAGAGGTAGAGGAAGAGGAAACCATTCTCAAAGAGGCAGAGGTCCTAACAATTTTAACTCCAGGGGAAGAGGTTTTAGACCTTCTGGAAAAGGACACAACAATCAGAGAAATCAAAGTACTCAAGGAGGAAGTTAGAACAAGGGAAACATGCAGGGTTCTACAGGTGAGACATGTCAAGTTTGTGGTAGAAATAACCACACTGCTCTTAAGTTCTTCTACAAGTGGGACTATTCCTATCAATCTGCAGATGAACTACCACAAACACTAGCTGTTGTACATCTTAAAAATTCAACTACTGGAGATGACAATATGTATGTGGACTCAGGAGTCAGCAGTCACATGACAAACAATCTAGGTAACCTATTTGACCTTCAACCTTATAATGGATCTGATAAAATTATTGTTGGAAATGGTTCTCAATTAGACATCACACATGTTGGAAATACAACTAGATCAGGTTTGAAACAACAGGAAGTCCTTGTAGTACCTAAGATCACTAAGAATCTGCTTTCAATTAGTAAGATTCCCAAAGATAACTCATGCACTCTTGAATTTGATGAATCTGATTTTGTTGTTAAGGACAAGAAGACGAGAAAACTACTGGACAAGGGATCTAGAAAAGGAGGGCTCTATGCATTGGAAGATAACAACCTCCATGTCTTGACTGCCACACAAGACCGGAAGAACTCAAACAATATATGTCATTCTGGATTAGGACATCCTAGTTTGAAGTCTTTAAAAATTCTGAGTAGAAATAGGAACATTGATGTTAGTTGTTGGAATAAAGTGCCTACTGTTTGTTCTAGTTGTCAGTTAGGCAAAGGTTGTAAACTACCTTTTGGTTTAAGAAATAAAATTGAGAAAGAACCTTTGTTGAGAATTCACTGTGATCTTTGGGGCCCTGCTCCAGTTGAATTTCTCAACATATGAAATATTATGTGATTTTTGTTGATGATAATACGAGGTTCACTTGGCTCTATCCACTGAAAAAGAAATCAGACTCTTTTGAGGTATTTCTTAGATTCCAGAAAATGGTAGAAAGGCAGTTCTCAAAAGTTATAAAAATTTTCCAATGTGATGGAGGAGATGAGTTCATTAGCACATAATTTGTTAAGCACTTGGAAAGTTTTGGTATAATCAGATACATTTCTTGTCCTAACACACCAGAACAAAATGACATTGCAGAAAGAAAACATAGGATATAGTTGAGACTGGTTTAACCTTGTTGTTTCATGCC
>JACEIK010000792.1:279065-362283 GCA_018107945.1 Datura stramonium
GCTGTTATCAAATTTAACAAGCATTTTATCTATATTGCTGCTAGAGTGCATGATCTATTTGTGCTTGAAACACCTCCTAACTTGCTACAACCAAAGGAACTAAATAACATTAATTTATCAAATAAAAGAAAACGTGTTTCTAAATTGAGTCAAACTTACTTATGACACTTGCGTCTAGGTCATATAAATTTAAATAGGATTTCAAGGTTGGTCTCTGATGGACCTTTGAGTTCATTGAAGGTGGAGGCACTGCCAACCTGTGAATCCTGTTTAGAAGGAAAAATGACTAAGAGACTTTTTCCTTCAAAAGGAAATAGAGTTAAAGATAAGTTGGAATTAATTCACTCTGATTTGTGTGGTCCTATGAATATACAAGTAAGAGGTGGTTTTGAGTATTTTGTGACCTTCACAGATGACTACTCTAAATATGGATATGTTTACCAGTTGCGCCGCAAATCTAAATGCTTTGACAAGTTCAAAGAATTTAAGGCAGAAACAAAAAAGCGACATGATAAACATATTAAATCATTACGATCTGATCGTGGTGGTGAATACCTTTCTACTGAATTCATTAAATACTTATCAGATTTTGGAATTACATCTCAATTATCTGCTCCAGGAACACCACAACAAAGTGGTATGGCAGAGAGAAGAAACATAACTCTTTTGGAAATGGTAAGATCAATGTTGAGTTATTTGGATTTGCCTTCTTCCTTTTGGGGATATGCATTAGACACGGAAAACTACCTATTGAACTTGGTTCCTTCCAAATCAGTACCTTTAACTCAATAGAATTGTGGACTGGATGAAAGCCTAGTCTAAGACATATTCGGGTATGGGGTTGTCCAGCCCTCGTGCTAAAGGGAAAAATTGATAAGTTGGAATCAAGGACAGAAGTATATATCTTCATTGGACATCCTAAAGGGACGAAAGGTGGTTTGTTTTATTGTCCTAAAGAAAAAAAGGTCATTACTACAACAAATGCCAAGTTTCTGGAAGAGGACTGTTTAATAAATCATGTTCCAAGAAGTACACTCACTTTACAGGAATTGAAAAATGGATTAAAAAATGATGTATCTCAAGAACAAATCCCACAAGCAAGTATTGATATATCACTCCATTATCGTAGTGGGGGAGATGTCAATAGGAAACGGAAGGCGCAAGTGCAAAGGTCGGACATCTCACTATCTCAAGATAGTGGGAGCAATGTTGACTAGCCTGCACTTGTCGAGAAGCCTGTGCTTGGGGAAGAAGTTCGTGATAATTAGGATTTAGTTTTCGAAAGTGATGTTGTGGTTTCACCGCAAGATCAGATTAATGATCTTGTAGTGAGTCGTAGTGGTGGGAGAGTTATTAGGAAACTCATTCGGTTTTCGCTCTTGGGAGAATCTTATGATAGAATCCCTGAAGAGCCTAATACAGAACCCCTTAGTTACGCCGAAGCACTACAAGATATAGATGCTAAAAAATGGATAGTCATTATGAAATCTGAAATGGAGTCTATATACTCCAATCAACTCTGGAATCTTATAGAACCACCTGCAAAAGTAAAATCCATTGATTGTAGATGGATCTATAAGAAAAAGATAGGGGTCGATGGAGAAGTGCAGACTTTTAAAGCTACGCTTGTTGCAAAAAGGTTTACTCAAAAAGAAGGAATTGATTATGAGGAAACCTTTTCGTCGGTGGCCATGCCTAAATCCATCAGAATCTCTTATCCATTACTTCTCATTATGATTATGAGATTTTGCAGATGGATGTCAAGAAGATTTTTCTTAATGGAAGTCTTGATGAGTGCATATATGGCACAACCAGAGGGTTTCGTGGAAAGTGGCAATAAGCACATGTTGTGTAAGCTGAAAAGATCCATTTATGGGTTGAAACAGACATCTAGGGCATGGAAGACTTGGTTTGACAATTCGATTAAGACTTTTGATTTTGATCTATGTGAGAACGAGTCATGCATATGTAAAAAGGGGGAGAGAGATGAAGTAGCATTTTTGATTCTGTACGTGGATGACATTTTGCTCATAGGAAATAATGTGAGCATGTTGAAATCGGTCAAAGAGTGGTTGTCCTCACGTTTTGATATAAAATACTTGGATGAAGCGTCTCATATCCTTGGGATCAAACTCATGTGAGATCGCAAGCAAAGGACATTAGGCTTGTCTCAAGCACTTTATATCGATTTAATTCTTACCAGGTTTAGCATGCAAAATTCCAAAAAGGGATTTCTCCCTTTTAGGCATGGAATTTCTCTATCGAAGGATCAGTCTCGTAAAACGACTGATGAGATAGAGAGGATGAGGCTGATCCCTTATGCTTCTGCTGTTGGGAGTCTCATGTATGTTATGCTATGTACTAGACCTGACATCTGCTTTGTTGTTGGCAGAGACAGGAGGATGAGGCCGATCCTTATAAGCCGCTGTTGGGAGTCTCATGTATGTTATGCTATGTACTAGACTCCGACATCTCGCTTGTTGTTGGCATGGTTAGTGGATTTCACCAAATCCTTGAAATGAACATTGGATCATAGCTAAGCATATAATCAAGTACCTAAAAGAACTAAGGATTATATGTTGGTTTTTCACTCGTGATCTCGGTGCCCGTTTCGGTATAGCTGCATTCAGATTTTCGGGCCGATAGAGATTCTAGAAAATCTACTTCAGATATGTGTTTACCTTTAGGAGGTGGAGCCATAAGTTGGAGGAGTATCAAGCAATCATGTGTTGATGATTCCACCATGGAAGCCGAGTATGTAGTCAGCTCGAGGTGGCTAAGGAGGTTGTTTGCTTCGCAACTTCCTAAAAGAATTTCTGGAGGATTCCTAATTGAAGCACCAATTACACTTATTGTGATAATAGTGGTGCTGTTTCAACTCAAAGGAACCACGAATTCACAAAAGAAGCAAACACATAGAGAAAATATCACTTACCCGGACATAACTCGAGAAGCAGACGTGAAGGTTTTGAAGATTGCATCTGAGAACAATTCTGACGTAATCTACTTGCTGTTGTTTGTCACGTAAGCCTTTGATGAAGATGTACAAGGAATAGCGCGAAGTTATAGGTCCATGGTTATGAGTCTAAGTGGGAGATTGTTAGATATACTATTAACCATGAATTATGTTTTAAAAATTATGAAATTAAATATTTTAATTTTATATAAGACTTTCATTTTATTTGTTGGATTAATAAAGTCTTGTTTTGAATAGATTGATTTTGCATGTGTGTCATTTACTTATATAGTATATGATTTAGTGTATAGAGTTTAGCTTATACACGTAAGATTAAATCATCGATTCTCCTTATAAGTATAAAGCTCAGATATGTTCACAATCTAAGATGAGAATTGGAAAAATTCATCGATATGATTGTAGCACGAAGATTAAATTTAATTTTATCTTGATTATGGGAATGGTATTATTCCAACTTGTGCTAGTACATTTCGTATGTATTGAACGGACCAAGTAGAGAATAGTTTTTCTCGACTTAATAAAATAAATTCTCTAGATCATTAAATGTACTTATACTCTTAATCTTGATATCACTATTATGATCAATGTCATTTGCTTGTTTTTTGATCCATCAAAGGGTGAAACTCTTTCATGAGTTAAAATGTTCCCCTGACAGGCTTGGACATTTACAAAATGATATTTGTGAAATAATAGTTAGTGGATGGAATCCATGTCTCGACCTTGAGATTGATGATACCCCTTTATGATTGCTTATAAGCCAGTGAAAACCCTACTGTGTGGATTTCGTATCCGCGTCACGAAATAAAAGCAAGTTGCCAATAAAGCCGTGATAATCATCACCTAATTAAACAATAAATTTAATTCCGATTGGTTGGTATCTCTGTAATCTTAATACGGGGAGGTAAGAATTTAATGATTGATTTTGAAATTATACCGAGGAGTGCAATCACGGATTTTTAGTGGAATAATCTGTGATTTATTATGGTAGGTTAATTCATTCATTATTTCAAATTAATACCATACTGAAAGCTCACTAATTAAATTTGTGGTCCTTGCTATGCTTCATTAATTAAAAACTTGAAAGCAAGAAACTCCGTTTTCTTGAAGTAGTAAAATCCTTACAAGATTTTGGACAACTTCATAAAAGGTAAAGCAAGACACGTTTAGGTTTGCCAATCTTTAAAACGTGTAGATGTGCAAGAAATATGAAATCCTATACGCTTTTGGGATTAGAATTCTAAGCCCTAAAACGTGATTATAAATAGGTTTTTTCCTTCTTGAAAAAGACCACCTTTTCTCGAGAGTTAGCACTTGCCCACACAAGTATTCCCCACTCAAGATTATTGAGGACATAGTAAAAGACTGCACTGGAGAGCGAGTTGGATTTGTTGTGTGAAAGCTTCAAGAGGTTAGTATTGCATCTAACTCGCTGCTTGTTATCTAGTGATTCATGTAAGATTGTTGATCCGATTCATGCTTTCTGCTCGCCGCGCATGTTCTAACAGAGACATGATGCTGGTGGAATTGGGCGTGACGGCAGAATTTATTTGGGATGATTTGCATTATGGTGATGGTGGATGTAAAGTCTATGGTTTCTGAGGTGGCGGGGAAAGATAAAAGGAACATGATGGGAGGAATTTTTTTGATCTTTCATGCTGCTCAAACTAAATGTTATAAATACATTTGTGACAGAGAAAAAAAGCAATCAAAAATGACAAATGACAATTACTATTAAAAGGTTCTCCAAAACGTACAACCGTGTTTTCTCTCCGTGTGAGAAACTTTATTTCTTTTTATTGATTTTTAAAATAGCGGCTATAGACAAAAAGTTAAGCGGCTACCGGATAAGGCATGGTGTAGTGGTGGAATTGAGGGCGATAAGATGTTTGTTTTGGGTGATTTGTACTATGGTGGTAGTGGATGTAGAGGCTATGATTTTAGAAAGCCGGGTGGGGAAAGAGATAGGAAAGAGATGAAGGAAAAAGTTTCCCTGGGTTTTTAACACACTAAAATTGTGGGTGTTCATGGTTTGGTTTGGATCAAATTTTTGATTAAAACCAAAATTAAATTGCTAGTCAGGGCTTAAATTTCTAAACCAAACTAAATCAAATAAAATAAATAATTATCGGTTTGGTTCTTTTGCCTATTGGTTCAATTTTTCGATTTATAACTAGCTAATGGTAAATTAATAATAGTAAAATAAAGACATGCGATAATTATTTCAAGTGAATATTAGAAATCAACAAATTTCTCTCTACTTCACGAGATGAATTTATTTGAATCTTCTATTATTTTTCAACACTATTTCAAAGTTTTAGTATGTTTAAGTTGCATAACTGTAGAGGTTCTTCCACTTCACATGTATAATATTCACACGTAACTAATATACAACTTTAAATAAAAATATCAACTCTTCAAAATCAAAGAGGCAAACGATTGAAGATTAGATGGATGTCTTAGCAAAGAAAATTTTAAAAAATTGGCAATATGTCACACCACGTATAAATAATTAGACTTAGAGTATTGGGTTGGACATCTTTTTAAGTAATAGAATTTTTAATATGTTGTAATGCATGTGAAATAAAATATAATAAAATCAAATTAATAATTAAAAGGTATAAAATATTTATGATTATTTATATAAAATAATAACATCATATTCAAATACTATAAAATTTATATATAAAATTTATCGTATTTCATGAGCTATTTCTTCATTTTTTAGTAAAATCAAAACCAAATCAAACATTATCGGTTTTTAAAATAAAACCAAACCAATCCAAATCAAATGTCCACTTTTTTAATCGCGTTTGATTTGGTTTGCGCTTTTCACCAAAACCGTGAACACTTCTCTCAAAATAAGTGTGATACACATATTGCGATATAAAAATTAGTCAAAAATAACAAAATGAAAATTACTATAGAAAGATTCTCCAAATCGATAACCGTTTTTCTCTCGTGGTTGAAACTTTAATTTTTTCTATCACAATTTTTAGAAATAATGGGCTACCAGCGTAAAAGTTCAACTGGCCACTTAACGGCTATCATTGCTGATGAAATTAAGGGTGACGATATATTTATTTTGGGTGATTCGCACTATGATGATTTTGAATGCGTGGGGTTATGATTATGGAGGTTGTCAGAAACGTAAAGGAACTACATGGAAGGAAAAGGTATTTTCGGTCTATCGCGTGCTTAAAATAAGTGTAATAAACACGTAATAATATAAAACAAAAGTAATTAAAAAAAAAATGAGAAATGACAATTACTATAAAAAGATTCTCCAAATCAGAAAATCAAGCTTTCTCTCTATGTGTGTGAGATTTTATTTTTTAATTAATTTTTTAAAAATAGCGGGCTTCGATAGAAAGTTCAATGGCTAATAAACGAGGCACTGCATCGTTGTGAAAATGGGGTGACGAAACATTTGTTTGGAGTTATTTGCACTATGGCGATGGTGGATGCAAAGGCTATGGTTCCAGAGGTTACAGGGAAAGAGAATTTTCTGTTGGGTCTTTCACGTGCTCAAAATAAATGAAATATATATATTGTGATATAGATAAAAGCAATTAGAAATGACAAATGTAATACTACAAAAAGATTTTCAAATCGACAACCGGTTTTTGTCTATGTGGATGAAACTATTTTTTAATTGCTTTTAAAAATACCGGCTATTAAAAAAAAAGTTCAGCTGCTGCACAATAGGTACAATGCAGTGGTGGATGTAGAGGCTATGATTCCGGAGGTGGTGGAAAAAGAGAAGGGAAGGAGATGAAAGAATTTTTTTGTTTTTTTGGTCTTTCACGCGTTTAAAATATATGTGATACATATATTATGATAAAATAAAAAGAAACAATTAGAAAATAACAAATGACAATTACTACAAAAAAGATTTTCCAAATAGAAACCAATTTCTTTCTTATGTGGTGAAACTTAATTTTTTAATTAATTTTTGGAAATAGAGGGATATTAAAGAAAGTTATGGCTATAGGATGAGGCATGATTTGCACTCGTTGGGTGATGGATTTAAAGTCTCGATTTCGAGGTGGTGGGGAAAGAGAAAAAGGTGATGGAAGGAAATTATTGTTGATCTTTCACGATTCAAAATAAAATGTAATACAATACCCGACGTACAAAAAAGTAATTAAAAATAATTTTAAAAATGACATGGGAATACCATTACGCCATAATATTAAGTAATAAAATAGCCACGTTTTAACTTTTAGCATTTAATAAACTAAATACAAAGTTATATTAATTAAATATGTAAATAAATAATTCTCTATCCTATTAATTAAAAAATATTTCCTTTTTATCTCTTATATTCTCTTACTAACCGTATTTTCTTAAATATCCTCCATCTTTCTTCCGTTTCCTTTATCTTCCCATATTCTCTTTGTCGAAACAAACAGTGTGTGCAAACATAAGCAGAATGAGGAAGAAGAAGAAGAAGAAGAAGAAGAAGAAGAAGAAGAAGTTACTTAACCTACTGCGTAGAAGATGAAGGATACCGCACAGAGAGAATATTTGTGAAAATGAAAACTTAATTAATTAGAGTTTTGATCTGTTTATATATATATATATATATATACATGAATACGAAAGTAAGGAAAAGAAAGAAGGAAAATCGCTAACTAACTGTAGAATTCAAATCGAGGTAATTAGCTAACTAAATCTAACTAACTAAGGTGGTTAACTAACTAATTCTAACTAATCAAGAACTAATTATTAACTACCTCAACTAACACCATAATTCTAACACTCCCCCTCAAGTTGGAGGCGAGTGATTCACGCCAAGTTGCTCATAATGTGTGAGTGCTTGCTTCCAAGAAATGCCTTGGTCGCAGGTCCGCAAGTTGATCTGCTGTCAAATATGGTGTAGGCTAATGAGTCCATCATGTAGCTTTTCTCTAACAAAGTGACAATCCACCTCGATATGCTTGGTTTATTACATGAAATACAGGGTTCTTTTCTATGTGAACAAACAGTTTGGCTATCACAAAATATAGGTATAGGCAAGTTAATTATATAGACAATTCATTGCTGAATCTATTCACTAAACCAGCCTCTCCCACAACCTTCGATTGTTCCTCTCAGACCCGCACCCAAGATAATGAGATAGTACTTTGCTTCTTGGACTTCCAACCGATTGACAATCACCAAAACACAAGATATCCACTATAAGATTTTTTCTCGTAATTAAGGTGCTGCTCCGGCCCAATCAAGCGCATGTACATGGTGTAACTGCTTGTTGGACAAGAAAATCCCAAGTTCGGGATTCGATTTGAGGTACTGTAAACATGTAATGCGGCCTTGAAATGAGACTTCTTGGTGACGCATGAATTGGATCGAGATGCTTACACTATATGCAATATCCATCCTTGTATGTGTGAGAAAATTCACTTACCAACTAGCTCCTCTGTATTGAGAAGCATCAACAATAGGAGATTCATCATCCAGTTGAAGCTTTGTATTACAATCAAGTGGAGAAGTGATCTGCTATGGGCGCTTGAGCAATCAAATTTCAGAGCGCATCGCAGTGAACTTCTTCGAGTGATCAACACACCATTCTCATTATATATGAATTCTAATCCTAAGAAGTAATGTAGTCTTCCCAAATCCTTAAAATTGTTCCGCTTGCTTGTTTTAAACCATATAAGGATTTTTAAGTTTGCAAACCATGTTGTTACTTTCAACCGAAGTAAACCCTGTGGAACTTTCATAAAACTTATTAATGAATATCACCATGAAGGAATGCATTGTTGATATCAAGTTGGTATAAACTCCAGCCTTTCTTCACACGCGTACTTGACAAAACTTCACAAGGGTCATCTTAACAACCGGTGAAAAAGTTTCTATGTAATAAACATCACTCCTTTTGAGTGTATCCCTTTACTACAAGTCTTGCTTTAACCTCTCCACACTTTCACGCCCCATGCTTGATTTGAGGCCCAGCTTGCATCTCATGGCTTTCTTCCCCGCCGAAGCTGTACTAACTCTCATGTGTCATTAGCATAGAGCATAAAATTTTGCTTCATATCTTTCTACCAAGGTGATTCAAGGATGCCTTCTTCATAAGAAAAGGTTTTGTATCATGCGCCATGTCAATTACCTGCCATTATCCGGATATTATGCGGTTAAAGTTGTTTGGTGATTGGATGGTATAGTTGACAATGAAGAACTATGTAAGTTAGGCAATGAGTGGTATATTCTTCAAGTATCCAGCACGCATGATGTTTGGAAGACCTCCCAAGAGGGCATCACCGTGGGGCGGTGGTGTGGAATGTGAAAGTGAGTGATTTATAGGCAAGGATTCTGGATGAATTTCAAAAGAGAAATAGGAGAGTTTTGGTTAGTATCAAAGACTTGTGCTTGGATCGAGATAAAGGTTGATCAGCTTTCTGATATAGAAGGAAATGGTTGTCTAGGTAGAAGTTCATCGGCAACCATAGTTGGCGCCAAGTAATGCTTGGACAAATGATCCTCACCGTAACTAACATAATTGGTGACTTAGAAATGAAGAAGAGGGACCTTGTGTAAAGAACTTCAACACAAAATCAAAACTAGAACCAAGAAGAGTAAAAACAAAAGGAAAAAACAAGCTTTCATGAAACACTACATCTCTAGAAACATGTATCTTTCTTGGTACTAAGTCTAGTACTTTGTACCCTTTTTTGTATCATAAGGATATCTAACAAAAACATGGTATGCTCTGTCCAAATTCTATCTTTATGTGTCTTAAGTGTAGTTGGGAACACAAACATCCAAAAGTTCTAGATGAGAATAAGTAGGTTTCGTGATGTGAGGAGCTTTTAAAGGAGTTTTGTTATTAAGAACTGACGAAGCCTATTTATTATATACACTTCGTTTTAAGGCACCTCTCCCCAAGACTTCAAAGGTAATTTGGATTGGTAAAGTAAAGCTCGTCGCTTCAAGAGATGTTTATATTTTTCTACCATCTATCTAAAAAGGGCATGTCTTTGAGGTAATTTTCAGACCGAAGAAAGTGAAAGCTTCATTGTTGTTAAACTTTGAACCATTATCGTTGCTAATGGTGAGTGTAGGTTTGAAACTCGGGGTTTTCAATGAGGGACACAAAGGCTTTGATGCTTTGAATGGCACCACTTTTACAATACAACAATTGTATCCATGTAGCTCTGTTGTAATCATCTACCAAGGTGAGGAAATATTTGTGATTATCATGTGTAGGTGTATGATATGGTCGCCAGACACCGCATGAAGAACATCAAAAGGTTTGGTAGTTTTAATGGTACTTTGGGTGAAAGGCATTCTGGTTTGTCTAGCTCATGGGACAGATCGAGCATAGAAGGGTTACTTGGGTGCAAATCTAACAGTGGATAGTTAAGATACACCTCATTTTTACAAAAGGTACATGTTCTAGCCTATTGTGCCATAAGTAATCAACATTATCTCACGTAATGAATTCATGTAACTAATATTTTCCATTGAATGAGAAGACATTACGATGAACCGCTAGTTAACATTGGTGTGGTGAACGAGAAGATATTGGCGTATGAGTTAATGGACAATACCGATGGCTTGTTATTAAACTTTTCACAAGACAAACTAGGAGTATTTACAAAACTAGAATTGCAGCCATTCAAAGCAAAGAAAGACAAACTAGAAATCGATGAGCCATGTGTACCGAAAGAAGCAAATTTCCAAAGATGACATTTTTGAGCAAAGGAAGTATAGTCCATCTCTAGTTTTGCTCATCTCCAAGGGCCTCTTCATTGAAGGGCCCCGTATTACACGTAAAGCATCATTGAAACTAACAATACCTCCGAGATGTGAAGCAAAACCGTAAACCGAAAACTAAATTGAACTTGAAACTAGGACAAAAAGAAATCCTATGTAGAATAAGATTTGGTCCAATATCAAAGATCACCAACCTCGCCATTTTCACTCTTTATATTCATTTTGCAAAGTCACAAGAAAAGGATATGGCAATATTCTAATATGTGATAGTAATGTTTTATTAAAGGTCATGTGGTGTGTAGCACTGCAGTCAATTATCCAGAATCAACAAATACGCTTTCAAACACTTACATGACAAATTACCTATTTCGCTTATGGAAGAGTAGCAAGCTAAAATACTTGCAAGGTTTGCGCCTCCACAAGCAAAGCAAGGTTGTTGTTGTTTACATTATCCTCTGACTGATCATGTTGCATCCTTGTTAGAAGACTTACCAAATGCTCATATTGATCCTGACTGACAGATCGATCTGATGAAATTCCTTGAATGTCGCTGCACAATGTCCATGGACATTTGATGCACTTCCTCTTGCATTCCTTCCCTTTGTGAACTTAAAAGTTGGTGGAAAACCATATAGCCCGTAGCACTTGTCTTTAGTATGGCCAGGTTTCTTACAATATCTACGTAAGAAGCTAGATTTGTTGAATGAATATCCGATCCACTTCGTGATTATTTCTCCAAAGATTTTGCATCCACTTGTATTATTTCTCCAAACATTTTTCGATTGATTGTAGTGTTGTTTGTAGTTTGTCTTTAAAATTCATGTTGCCAAACCCACCAGTTATTTAGAGAGGTGGATTCAAAACCAAGTCGACTTGAGGCTTAACTTCTCGGTCGTTTTCTCCTCTGAGCTAGAATTGCAAAAGTCAGGCCATACTAGGTAGTGTATTCATCATAAGATGTCGCTCTCTAACCACGTATACACTTATCAAGCCCATTAAGAATTGGATTAATCTCCTATCTTGTTCGACTTCGTAGAGAAGCCTTTCTCCGCAATTGCACAAACATGTGCAGTTCAAGTGTTACACCTCGTAAATTTTTGACATGTAGATGTCCTATTCACATGTTGGTTAAGAGTTTTAGAATGCCATATGTATGGCAGGCGGCCCTGGGAGAAACCTGGACAAGTGTCAAGTCGGAGAGTCGCAAGAAGGAGCTGTGCGTAACTCCTCCGCGATGGTACAGAAAGTCAGCTGCAGGGGGCCTCTCATGACCGGGTATGCTCACGAGGCCCCGTTCGTGCCCCAAGTATAAAAGGCCTCGCCACTTTTGGTTTTTAATCATTTATTTCTTTAATTTTGTGGAAACGAACAGAGAATAGAGAGGAACGAGGTTTCAATATAAAAATTCATCAGATAACGCTGCCAAATGCGGTCCAAACTCAAATTAACCATGGATACTGAAGTATATAAAAGTCAGCAGAGAGCACTCCCCGCAGAGTTAGTTTTCAGAAATTCTACTTATTAATCGTCGTCCTACCGAGTTAAGGTAAGTGGAATTGCTCCAAATTAGTGTCAATATACTCCTAGCCCTAAAGTGAGTATTTCTCCCTTATGGACTTCTAAGAAATAGCGAGCTCGAATTATTTTTCAATAAGTTAAAATTTGGGCTCTATATATATATATTCAAAGTAGGTATTTTCTTCCCGTAATATTGATGAATTTAGTTCTAATTGCTACGAATGTGAATACAGCTTGGAAGAAATAGCCGAATATTGGCCGAGTTACTAGTTAGCCGTAAAAGCCGACAACCGAGGTATGTAAAGCTAGTTTCTTCTAAGTAGTTAGCAATTCTAGCATAAGAAAATAGAATAAATTCCGTATGGTCTAAGCCAAGTAGATAAAGTATGTTATTATGTCATATTCGTGAATAAAAGTCAAGAATCAAGATAAGCAACGAGATACCTTTGCATCAAGATTAGATTCAGCTTTAATCCAAATAAAGAATCAGGATAGAATATCAAAGCATGAACCGCATTATCGATGACATTATACATGTTATATGTGATTATTGTTGTTTGTTGAGACCTCGATTGTGTTATGTGGGCACTCCTTAGAGCTTCCTTGTCGCCCTGTGTGGTTAATAGTTGTGTCGACTCTCGCCCGCTGTAGGTGGGTGGCAGGATATCGCCACCTGGCTGAGTGGCATGCCGCCCGCAAGAGGGCAAGACTGATGCAAGATTCCCTATAAAGGTGCTGATCGAAGATACAGCATACACCCCTGCCGAGCGTTTGCGCCTGTGTGGCAATGTATTGGCAGACATTATAGATACAGATCTCGGGACAGGTTGTTGGCTGTAGAGTCCTCCGACTCAAATACAAGGCAGTCAGGCCCAGAGCCCAAGCCGCATACCTAGGGGCCGACAGGGTGCTTGTAGTTATTAGGTGAGTGAAGTGAATTTATTTTGGATGGTTTGACCCTAGGGTATATAGATTGCATGTTGATTGGCACCTTCCGTCTTATGTGGGCCGGGTATAGGTTCTTGTATGCTATATATATATATATATATGTGTGTGAGTGTGTGTGTGTGTGTGTGTGTGTGTGTGTTACTACTAAATATATATACATGTTACTTATTAAATGGAAAGTTTGGTGTGACGCCGCATCGGCTGTGTGATTCTTATCTTCCTTCCAATACGCTTAAGTCAAGAGCAGATTCGCTATTCCGTACCAGCTTAGCTATCCCCGTCATTTCAAAGAACTATCAAGATATCAAGCATTCTAGTTATGTTCAGCTTTTTCTTTGTATACCGGTACCAAAGGGTACCGACGCCCGTTATGGGGCTCGCATTACTTGCCTCGGCAGGGTACTCATAGACGAGGAGTCGATCCTCGAAGTTCCAACCACCCTACAGAGTCATCGCTCCGTCATCCTGGAGAGTTAGACAAAGCCTAGAGGTTTATTTCTTTTCTTTTTGTTGTACAAGACAGAGGTCGTGGCCCTCGTCCCGACCATCTTATCGCATTCTTAGAGGCTTGCATTGTATATTCCCGTGGTTGGGGTCAGACTACTGGGTGTGTGAGGCCGTGTGTGTATGTTTTAGCTCATTTATAATGGTTGTGTGGGGCCTTATTCTGGTAGTGGTGACCTTGTCGGTCAATGTGAGCGCTTAGCACCTCTGCTTTTCTTCTTTGATTCGGCAACTAGACAAACATGGTGGCCTCTGCCGACCCGCATAGGTTCCTTTAAACTTATGTTGTTCTCAAGTTAGCCGTTATTGCCTTACGTGTGGCTATAGGCCTAGTCGGCCGGAGGCCGTATTTACAATCGTTATATAGCCCGCGTCGTTCTTTCTTGAATCTAGAATTAGAACCAGCCTTGCACCAAAAGTGCTTAGGCTCGCCTAGTCTAGCAGCCTGTGTCCTAGTAGGGCACCAGCGCCATGTCTCCCAAGGCGGCGCGTGACAGCAAGTTTGAAATCTAGTGCACTCAATTCCTCCCGCAGTTTTTCATCTTTGTGTAATAAGAAGTAATGTTCATATTTCCTCGAACAAAACTCATTTATATCTCTTTGCACCGATAAAGCTTAGCTCGATTAGTTTGGTCATACTCTCTCAAGCTCATCCCAAAGCTCTTTTTGCATTGTTAACATATTGCAACCGCCCATTAGCTCCCGGTGATAACGAATTTAGCATCCATGAATTAACCATATCATCACACCTTTCCCACATTACATAACTTTCGAGTTTGATCTCGGCTTTACACTTTCCGGTCTATAAAACCTAGCTTATTTTTCACCGACAATGCCCTAAGTATACCTTCTCCTCCATGACCTATACCACTCATCGACTTACCGAAATTAGGACGTATGTTGCACTTTCCGATGGATGTATGTACATCATACTCAACATATCTAGAAAGCTTGACTCGGCTCGAGCTTGAATTCGTTTCCTTGTGAATATGTCATTCTTGAGCTTTGACAAATGGCTCAAGTTTGTGAAACAATCGAAAATTAAAAATGATTTATGATCGATCGTCACTGATCGATCATGTACCAATAAAATCGATGATGAGGATTTAAAATAGAAACACTGTGGAGATCACCGGAGTAAAACGAGATTGATTCGAGTCAAAATTGAATCGATTGCGAGTTTCCGATACCATGTCGAAACAGATGTGTGCAAAAATGTGAAGGTGAATGTAGGAAGAAAAGAAGAAGAAGAAGAAGAAGAAGAAGAAGAAGTTACTTAACCTCCATCAAGGTAGAAGAGGAAGGATACGTATACGAGAGAATATTTTGTGAAAATGAAACTTAATTAATTATAGAGTTTTGATATGTTTATATATATATATACATGAATATGAAAGTAAGGAAAAAGAAAGAAGGAAAATCAAGCAACCAATCAGAATTCAATCGAGGTAATTAGCTAACTAACTCTAACTAACTAAGGTGGTTAACTAACTAATTCTAACTAATCTGCTAACTAATTATTAACTACCTCAACTAATACCATAATTCTAACACTCTTGCTAACCGTATATCTCTCCTAAGTATCCTCCATATTTCTTCCTTCTTTATTTTTGAACATTTAAAGAAATTCGCCTTCCCAAAATGTGATTATATCATGAATTTTTAGGGCTCACTTTATACATTGTATAAGAAAGCATGTATATCGCTTCCAAATTTTTATTAAATAATGTGTTGATATACGCTATTTCCATATGTTTTATGCTAATATACAGTTACGTATACAAATTTTACGAGAGATATATATGTATGGAGGAGAATTTATATAGTTATACACATTTATAAATGAAAAACACAACTTATGTATATCATGGTTAGAATTATTAAATAACCGAGCATAGCGTCGCTATATAAGTTTTTGTAATAGTTATATCTTTTTATATACATTTCACAAAAAGACATCTTTTATCAGAAATGATGTTAAATAGTATGTTGATATATACTTATCCATACAAGATTTACGATAAATTTACATGTATAGAAGAGAACTTATACAAGACACACATTCAATAATGACAAATACAGCTTTATGTATAATATGCTTAAATATTATTAGAAATCGATATTATTTATTATAAATTTTTATATAGATATATCTTTTTGGATATGCATTTCGCAAAAAGATAACTTATACTATTGATTATATCTCATCACATACTCTATATTAGTTTCTAAGTTTTATTAAAAATAATCTATAAACAAGAAAAAACGTGTTGTAGTAATATTAGGAGTGTTATTGATGGATACATATCATGAAGCATGAAATAAAGAAGATAACTTTACCTTCCAATTAAAATGCACATTAAAATCTATTTTTATTTATTTATATAGAATACAATTTCTTTTTATGTAGTTTATATCTTTTTAGGCTCTTACTTGCTAAACCTAATCGTTAGCTACAAATATGCCAATAATTATTAAAGAAGGTATATAACTCTCAATCACTCAAAATAATTAATGACAATTACTATTAAAAAGTTTTTAAAATCAGAGAACCGCTTTTTCTATGTGTGAATTTCTTTATTATTGCTTTTTAAAAATATTCGTCTCTACTAGTTTGAAGGTTCGCCGTTATGGATGAGGCACAGTGCGGTGGTGGAATTGAGAGCCACGAGATGTTTGTTTTGGGTGATTTGCACTATGGTAGTGGAGGATGTAGAGGCTATGACTCAAGATGGTGGGAAAAGAGAAAGGAAGGAGATGGAAGGAATTGTTTTTAGGTCTTTACGCGCTCAAAATAAGTATAATACATATATTATGATGTAAAAAAGAAGCAATTAAAAAATGACAAATTAAAATTACCAAAAAAGATTCTCCAAATCGTACAATCGTTTCTTTTTCTACATGGATGAAACTGTTTTTCATTGATTTTTAAAAATAAATAGCTGCTGCGTGCGCAAAAGTTTAGCCGCAATTGGATGAAGCACAAGGCAATGGTGGAATTGGGGTGACGAATATTTATTTGGGGTGATTTGCACTATGCTGGTGTTAGATAAAGAGACTATGATTTCGGAGGTGGTAGAGAAGGGAAGGTGATAGAAGGAATTTTTTTCTTTTGATCTTACGCACTCAAAGTAAATATAATACACACATTGTGACATAGAAAGGACAAATATTATAAAAATTACAACACAATTATTACTAAAAGGTTCGGCCAAATCAGATAATTATTTTTTTCTATATGTGAAACTTTATTTTTGCATTGAATTTTGAAATAACAGTTATTGGCAAAAATTCAAGGGCTGGGTGAGATGACGTACGGTGCGATGGTGGAATTAAAGGTGATGAGAAGTTTGTTTTGAGTGATTTGCATTATGGCGGTGGTGGATCCATAAGTTATGACTTTAGAGGTGGTGGGGAAAGGAAAGAAATGGAAGAATATCTTTTTGGATCTTTACGCACTAAAACAAGTATAATACATATTGTGGAATAGAAAAGGAGCAATTAGAAAGTGACAAAACGAAAATTACTACAAAAAGGTTCTCTAAATCACACAACTATTTCTTTTTTCTATGTGGGCGAAACTTTATTTTTTTTCATTGATTTTTAGAAATAGCGAGTTATAGGAAGAAAGTTTAGCCGCCACCGTATGAGGCACAAGTGTAATGGTGGAATTAAGAGGATAAAGATGTTTATTTGGGAAAATTTGTACTATGGTTGTGTTAGATGAAGAACTATGATTCCCGTGAGGTGGTGGGGAAAAAGAAAGGAAGGTGTGATGGAAGGAATTTGTTTTTCTTTTGGAGATATTTCATGAGTTCAAAATAAATGTAATATACACATTGTGACATAGAATAAGAGGAGTTAGAAAATGAAAAATGACAATTACTACTAAAAGGTTCTCCATATTTGACAATTGTTTCTTTCTATGGGTAAGACATTTATTTTTTAATTAATTTTTTAAAAATAGCAAGTAATTATTTGTAAAAAGTTCACCGCCACGAAATGATGGAATTGAGGGTGACGGGAATTTATTTGGGGTGATTTACACTATGATAGTCGATGCTGGCCAGGCACGTGTTTAGAACCCTACACAAGGGGCTAGCGCGTTAATGATC
This sequence comes from Datura stramonium, assembly GCA_018107945.1. Lineage (NCBI taxonomy): Eukaryota > Viridiplantae > Streptophyta > Magnoliopsida > Solanales > Solanaceae > Datura > Datura stramonium. The sequence goes on from JACEIK010000792.1 coordinate 296,847, forward strand.
TTCTCTCGATAGAGAGGCTTGCCTCTTCAAGTTCAAATTTCTCCCGGTTCCTGTGAGGTAGCGGGGAAAGATAAAGGAATAAGATTGAAGTTAAAAATTTTGGGTCTTTCACGTGCTCAAAATAAGTGTAATACACACATTATGTCATGTCAACAATATGTGTCTAATATATAGATATACTGTGTTAGAATTTATGTGTTCAACAAGTACAATCCTAAAATCAGGTGTCTAAATGAAAAATCTTAACAAACATAAGAAGCTGCATATTTGTTTTAGCCGTGAGAATATTAGCCCATAAAACATGTCCAACTCATTTTTTATTTGATATATTATATATAAAAGTAAAAAAAATATTATCTACCTGATAATTAAACTCTACTATAAGAAAAATAAACATTAAAAATATTAAATTTTGATAAGAGTTCAGTAATTAGATGCCACATTTCCATCTTAACTCAACGCAAGTAACCTTAACCATATGTGGACTCATCCATTTACTTAGTGATTTAATTAAGAGCGTTTAAATTTAGCCGAATTTTTCTAATGGGCCCTTCTACATGTGATTCTAATAGCGAAATCAGCTAATTTTATAAAGAATATTTCTAATTATATATATGAAAAAATATTCAACTGACTGACGATTATAGCTCCTCAAATATTTACATCGATCGGCGGTCACTGTTCAATTCATCCAAAGCATATGAACGCATATGATACATGATGAAGATTGATTAATTACTTATATGTACCTTGACCATGCACCTGTATTGGAATGCAACTGCATAAGATATTGTTTATTGAGAATAATAATAATATCTTTTTCCGTTACAAATGGATAAGATGAAGCAGCAGAGAATAGGATAATATAAATAGTAGTATAGCAAATTGATGTAACAATGTAAAACTTATATTACATACATTAATAGTAGGTCAGCACATGCATGTCCCACATTCATTCATTTTGGCACAGTTTAATATTACTCCCAAAAAATCTAGTGGACCATTGATTTTTATAACAATAATTATACACATCAATTCACCTTAATTGAAATTGTTATATATAAATACTATTATTATTATTATTATTATTATTACTATTATATATATTATTATTTACAAAAATCATCATTCATACTTTCACATTCCGTAGTATGAAGGGCTTAGCATAGATGCCTACTATTAGTTGCTACTCTTTTGTTAGTTATTGAGGTTGTAACGTATTCTTAGTAGAACTAGGTGTATTATCATGTTATAATATATTTTTGGTAGAACTAGGTGTACTATCCTATGAGTATAATTCAACTAGTCGACTACAACTAGTATACAAATACATAAAGTATAACAACCTATATAATCGTGCTTAAGGTCGTGGTACTCATTATCAATTTAGCATTAATATAAATCGGGCTTACTTCTTTCTCTCAATACTCGATTTCTACATGGTAATGAGTTACAAAAGACACGCCAAAAAGCTATAACATTAACCCATCCGTAACCCCGAACAATGGCCTCAAACATAGCACCCATGTCATCGCCTCCTCTCTACCCTCATCGTTTCCTCGTCCAATCAAGCTCAAGCCTACCAACTATTTGATATGAAGAACAGCGATTATACAAATAATGCAAGTCATGAAAGTAACTAATCTGATCAAGAAAGAAAAACAACAAAGAAAACTAAGACAATTGAGGATAGAGAGAAAGAGGACATCGTAGAGAAGGAACATGGAGACGGAAGAAAAGGACGCAAAAAGCTATGACACGGATATCGTGCATTATGACCGAGGAGAGTATGTATCTCACTGCAATTTGTACTACCACCAAAGAGATGTTGGAAATGTTTAAAATAAGCATATCATCGCTACTCATGACGTAAGGAATTTCAACTCAAACAACAACTCCAAAACATCGTTTAGGATCTAGGAAAAATTTTGATGATTATCGAAGGAATTCAAAGGGATATGTGATGGTCTAGCAAACATACACAAACCTATTGATGCAGATAACAAAGTGATCAACTTTGCTAGAGAATTAGGGTCCCAAAACTCGTCATGCCGAAAGCACCCTATCCCACACTCGAACTAGTTTGTCAATGCTTCAAGAGGATTTGATATGAGAGAAGATAATGAGGAACTCCGCCAGATAACCATATATGGCTTTTTCTCGCACAAAAGAGGCGTAGGAAGAAGTAGGAGGAAACTACTATCGTAATAGAGAAAACTCTAAAACCACAATTCAAGAAGAAGAGGTTTTAGACCTACTAGATAGGGTAACTACCTCAAAAGTAATCAAAAATGTCCAAAGTACAAATATGCTAGGTCCGACCTGCATGAAGGGTAAGTAGTCACCCTCTCAAGCTTGTCAAATTTGTGGTTTAATAATCATATTTGGCAGCCACGGTGTGGGACGGGCTTCTACACGATGCAGAAATCCCACAAGCCTTTAGTAGCAATAACTGGTAAGGTACAACAACAAAAGATAGGGTGGGCATAGAGTACGAAAATCGAACCAACCGAACTACTCCGATTTTTCGATTCATTTGGTTCTTTTTTGAATTTCTGCTATTCTATTTTAGAATTTTGAAATTTCACCTGGTTACACCCCGTAATTTTCTAGTGTGCTTAGTCAACCTATTCTCATATTGGTTGAGAGTTTTAGAGTGTCATACGATTACATGAAAGGGCCTCGGAAAGGCCGAACTAGTGCCAAATCTAATTTCAAGAGAGGAGGCCGAAACCAAGCCGCCTGCAGGGGCAAAGTGGCGCCGTAGCCGCTCCGCCCGCGTTAGCCAATGTGGCACGGGAGGAGACCTGGCGTTGGGCAATGTGCCACGTTGCCTTGTCTCGATGCCTCAAGTATATAAAGGTCTCACACTTAGAAATGAGATTATAAATCATAAATCACGACCAACAAGAGAATAAAAAGGGACAAAGGAAAACATTTAATTTTCGTCTGATTACACCGCTAAATGCCGTTCCAAATTCAAATTAACTTCGGGTGTCGAAGTATAAGGCTGCAGTGAGCATTTGTTTTAGTTAGTTTCGTGGAAATTCGCCGGTGAATCATCGTCTCGCCGAGCCAAGTTGTTGGAATTGCTCCAAACTAGTGCCAAATACGATCTCTGTGCTTAAAGTAAGCATTTATCTTCTAGACTTTTGAGAAATAACGAGGTTTTCGAATGTGTTTTGTAAAGTTGGAATATAGTTAATATTTATATATAAAGTTTTCTTTTTTGCCGGATTTAGTGTTAAAATTAGTCCTATCTTTCGCAAACCCGATTTCAGCTGGGAACAGCTACTGACTAATTTGGAACTTTCCAGCTAATCGGTAACAAATAATCCAGGTATGTTAAGGCATTTTCTTTCAAGAAGTTAGTTTTTCAAAGATAGTAACCAAAGATGAATCAAGTAAAGTACATGTCGAGTATGTTATCATGTTTAGTTGTTGTTGTTAGTTGAGACTTCAGAATTGTGTTGTTTTGGGCTAGATTATACCGTATAGCTTCCGTGACCACCCTGTGGTTAATAAGTTGTGCCGCCGCCGCCAGGCGAGGATACTGCCGCTTACTTGAGCGCATGTCGTCCGCAAGGGACGGAAGATGGGATCCAGATCCTCATATTTTTCCGTGCTGTGTGGTTGGCCTTATACACACCTCGCGAGCTACGCCCTGTGGTATAGATATTAGGAGTCTCGAGACTGTGCACAACTATAGTTAGGGTCGAGCGGGCCCCCGCTACTGCACTGTGGGATTGGCAGACGCTTATGCCTATTAGTTGACTCGTATGACCTAGATAGGGGTATATAGATTGAGGTGTACTCGCTAGGCTAATGGGGGCCTGTGTGGTTGTTCTCGTGCCGATTGTACTCCTACTTATGGGGCCCGTATAAGGTTTATTTTTATTTAGTTATCGATGGTTAGAAAGTAGGCCGCCTCGTTGTCGCATGACCCCGCCCTCCTTATCACGCTATTTTTAGTCCCGAGTTCACTACTGGCTCATTTTCACCGTTTCCTTGCTTCGCCATTTTACCCATTTCTTACTGGCCATTTGCCTCGTTTACATACTCGCACCCGTGGTACCGATGCCCTTGGGAAGCCGAATTATTTGCCCAGGTGAAGATAGATGAGGAGCATGTCCCTCATAGTCCCGGGGCCAACATACGAGCCATCAACTTCTTTCTTCCGGCTTGTGTGATGTCAGGCTTATTTCTTTTGTTTGTACAAAGATGGGTAGGTCCCGACCATCTTATTACTCCTAGAGGCTTGAAGATTGCATTACTTCCCTTTGGTTAGATGATATCGATCAAAGGGGCCCTTATGTGTTTTAGATTATGTGTGTTGGCCGTGTGGGGCCCTATTTGCCGTTGGATCGGGTGGCCTTGCTCTGTCATAGCTCGCTTAGCATTGGAGCTTACTTTCCAGCTTATATCTAGATATCATGGAGGCCTTGCTGGCCCGCATAGGACTCCTATGTTTGTTTGTCTCTCGTTAGCTGTTTATTTTTCACAGCAGGCTATAGCCTTGCCTGGCCGGCTGTATTTGATGCTCGTTATATAGCCCGGGTTGTTTTCTTGATTCCATAGTTAGAGTCGATATGTTGTGCACTCTGGTACGAGCAAAGTCGTATCCCGTGGAGTTCGCAAGCCATACTAAGTATTGTGCACCACATACTATAGGCGTGAGGCCGTAAAGGCATGATAGGATGGTTACTTCTTCTTCTTATTCGCCGTGCTATGTAGCGGTACAATATAGGCCGAGTCCCTAAGTTCATTATACTCTTCTTCTTACAGAGAAATGTCGGACCAAAGAACACCCTACGACAGTAAAAGGCTAGATGTAGCAATGTGAGGGCACCAACAGGTGCCTCAACCTCGATCGACCGCCCGATCTCGAGAACGACACGGAGGTATCATTCGACCTCCTCAGCTTCCACCACGTTAGGAGCCGCTTGGGATGACCGGGTGTGATTCGCACCCGCCTCCGGCGCTTTATACCGTATCATCCGACCAGAGGCTGTGAGTGCAAGTGGTTATGCTAGCAGATGATGGTCGCTCAACGCCAGCTCAGCTTCCACCTGGCGCTTGCAAAATCATTAGGAGGGTCTCGTAGCTCGAGGGTCCGAGAGCCTCCTAGCACTAAGTCCCCCGAAATTCACCGGACAAATCGGAACAAGGACCTCAGATTTCTTAGACCGATGCGCAGGGGATTTTCAGGGTAATGCATGCTACACCTGGCGTAGTCGGTTGGAGTTGGTGGTATTCCGGCTATGGACATTGTCGCATCAGTGGGTACGAGAGCCGGGAGGTCCGAGGGAGATGCTCTCCGACCCGGCCCAAATCTTCTCGTAGGTTTCTTGGATCATTACCTATCGCGGGAGATTCGATAGGCCCTGGGTTGATCGGGCCTACACTTGGAGAAAGGGTCGATGACTGTTCGGGAATATGCCATGCGGCTTGATTCTGCTCGGCAGGCGCCAATCCTTTTTGTGGACACAATGCCGCCTGTGGTACACGCTTTATTATAGGGATGAACCGAATATGTTGGAGACTCCGCATCACACAACACACTGCGAGAGGGATATCTCCCGTGTGCGTGCTTTTTTTTGCTAAGTAATATTGAGGGTATCAAACAATGGCAACGGAGATTAGGAGGACCAAGCCGAGCAAGGCCAAGCAGTGGGATGCATCTAAGTAATTACATGAGGAGTTCCTGGAGGACTTAGGCCACCAAGCATCGATAGGCCACTCTAGACCCCGCCTCCACTGGGCAATGCGAGAGTGTGTCTACGCTGGAGGCAAATGCTGTAGCCTGGGCCAAGGTTCGCGCGAGCGCAGGGTTAAGAGCAAAGAGAGGAGAGTGGAGCAGAGGGTTTTATACCACCACTTTTCCCTTATTTGTAGTCGAGCCACTCGAGCATGCAAAGTATGGTTCCACAAAGATGCTATATTTGTGATGCGAGGGTCACCAGATGAGGAAATGTCTAGATAGGGGTCGTGGTGACGAGATCGATAGGATAGGTCCCTGGCACATAATGAGCTCCATCACTGGGCAGGCGTAGGCCCTCGCTTAGCGTGCAGGCCGGTGCGTATCGTAGGCCTTCCAAGCCAAAGCCATCATAGACCGTACTTTATGCACTACCTACACAGAGTTTATAGTCACTACCAGACAAGTTAGACAGTATGTCAATATTTGCTTCCTATCTTGCTTACGTGTTTGATGATCAAGGATCCACCTTGTCCTTATGTTACACAGCTTAGTGGCTCAAGTTTAGTATTATCCAAGAATTGCTTCGGCGACCCTTCTGTCTACACCCGCTGGGTGACTCTATTATAGCTAGAAGGGTCTATCTGGGGTGTACAAGAGAGGTTGCCAATGCCGACTACAACACTTGGCGTAACTAGAATGGTTGATTTTGATGCTATTATGGGTATGGATTGGCTAGCTTCATGCTATGCCAATGTCGAATGTTGGACCAAGATTGTCCGATTCCACTTTCCAGAGGGGAGGCGCATCATGAGTGGAAAGGTAGTACAACCATGCCAAAAGGTAGGTTTATTTCTATCTTTCAGCAAGAAAATTGATACTCAAAAGGGTGCATTTATCATATTTTTAGAGTTCAGATGTTCAAGTGTAGCCTCCGAACTCAGCTCTGGCCCTAAAGGGCTAATGAATTTCCCTACGTATTTCTAGATGAGCTTCCCGGTATTCCCCGTAAAAGATAAATTGATTTTGCAATCGATCTATTACTAGACACTCGCACTTATTCCTCCATCATGGCTCCGCCGAACTCAGAACTAAAGGAACAATTGAAGGATTTCTAAACAAGGGCTTTATCGTGTCGAGTACTCACCATGGGGTGCGCAAGTTCGTTCGTAGCGGTTAAGGACGTTCCTCCGTATGCGTGTAGATTATTGGCAGCTGAATAAAGTCACTATCAAGAATAAGTACCCTTTCCGTAATAGATTAATTGTTTGATCAGCTACAAAGGAGCGAGGTATTTTTCAAAGATTGACTTAAGGTCCCGATATCATCGTGTTCTAATTCGTAAAAGAGATATTCCAAAGATGCCTTCAGAATAGATATGGCCACTTTGAATTCCTAGTCATGTCTCTGATCGACAAATGCCCTGCACAGTTGTTCATGGACCTGATGAACAACGTTTTCAAACCATATCTAGACTTGTTCGTTATTGTAATTATTGATGATAATTCGGTGTATTCTCGTTTTGTATACATCACCAGATCATCTACCGATGCCCAAATTCTCGCAGATCACCAACCTATATGCAAAACTTAAATGTGAATTTTGGCCGACCCGCAGCCTTCGGGGCCATATTGTGTCGATGTAGGTATACGTAGATACGCAAGATAGAGGTGGGTGAAAACAAGGTCTAGACCTACCACTCCGACCGAGGTACGTAGCTTCCTGGGTTAGCCTAGACAATGTATGTTCGTGGGAAGGATTTTCCACTTTAGCAAAGACTTTAACAAAACTTGGACGCAGTAAGGCAAAGAAATTCTCGCTGACCGAGGCATGTGAGCGTAGCCAGTGAACCGAAGATGGATTGACATCGGCACCGATGCTAGGTTTTAAGGAACAAATGGCTATGCAAATTTATCAGGACGCCTTTCTGTGGTATTGTTAGATGTACTGGATGCAAAGATGGTGCGTGATTGCCTGCCTCCAGGCAATATGAGAAGCATGAGAAGAACTACCACCCATGACCCGGAGTTAGCCGGGCGCACCATGCCTTGAAAATATGTGTAGACATTACCTATATGGCGTCCACATAGATATTTTCATCAATCACAAAATCTTGGAGTATATTTTCAACGTAAAGAGCTAACTCGCGGCGCCGTCGCCGGTTGGAACCGCAAAGGATTATGATGTGAATATTTTATATCACCCAGAAGGGCCAATGTTGTAGTAGGTTCCCTAGCCAACCATGGGAAGCTTGGCATATTTACGTACCCGAGCAACAGAATTATCTCAAGAATTGTATCGCCAGCGCTAGCCGTTCGTATAGTAGAATCAGAGACAACGGTTTCTGGGTGAATCCGTAATACCGCAAGGTTTATCATTGGTTGTGGAAGAGAACTAAGAAGATGAAGATCCTAAACTTTCTTCGCCGTAAATAGGGTCCAAACAAGGGAGGTGATTGTATTTCTAGTAACCGAGGATGAAGTTTTGAGATATAGGGATCGCCTTGGTGTTCCACGTGGCAGTGGTTTCTCCAAAGAATTATGGGCGAGGTACACTATGCACGCTACTCTCTCCATCCAAAGTTCGACAAAATGTACCATGACGTAAAAGAGATTTACCGGTGGCCTCGGAATGAAAAGGGGATAAAGGCACTAGAAATAATGTCCAAATTGCCAACAAAGGAGCCGAACATCGAAACCGCATCTGACCATACGATATACCCGTGCCTTATGGAAATGGGAGTGCGCTAATATGGATTTCGTAGGGCTACCTCGTACTTTAAATATGATCTTATCCTGCACTGTTATGGGACAAATGACAAAAATCGCCACTTTCTCGCGCAAGGGCTACCTTTTCAAATTCGAAGATTATGTCAGCCGTATATTAGAGAAATAGTCGATTGTACGGTGTGTTCCGTTGTCAATTATCTCTCGGCTGCAGGGGCGCAGCTTTATAGCTAAGTTTTGGCAATCTTTTTCAGAGGCTCGGGGACGCAAAGCTAACTCCGAGAACAACCTTTCCATCCTCGCCAAACGGGTAGGCGTAACATACCATCCACGCCGAGGATATGTTACTGGGCGTGTGTGTTAGATTTTGAGGTGCTTGGGATGAACATCTACCGCTTATTGAATCTTCCTATAATAACAGCTTATCATTCAAGAATTCAGATACGCTTATGAAGCATTATATGACGAAAGTGTAGGTCTCCCAAACCTGGTTGGTTTTGAGGTAGGAGAATCGCATGATTTGGGGCGCATATTATTCATCGCCCGAAGAGAAAGTAAAGCTTATAAGGGAACGTCACGATCGCCGTAGTCGCCAGTCTATAGGTTGATGTGCGGTGAAGAAATCCTAGAATTCAATGTGGGTGACCGGGTATTCTGGGTGTTTCTCACCGATGAAGGGTGATGAGATTTAAAAGAGTTAAAGTCCCAGTTTATCGGGCCTTATTAGATTCGTCCAAGGATAGGTCAGTGGCTTATGAATTGGAATTACCTAATTAGAATCCGTTCACCAAGTTTTTCATGTATCAATGCCGAGGAACCGATAGAGATCCTCCGGATTTTCCTACCAAAGATGTCCAAATCACCGAGGAGTTGGGGCCTATGAAGAAGCCCTATTAGCCATACTAGATCGGCAGATCCGCCGTACGTCAAGAACTAAAGATGTTGCTTCTATTAAAGTGTTATGGGCGAAATAAGAACCGAGAAGAGATGACTTTGGGGAAGCCAAGAGGATATGAAAACTATATATCCTCGCTATTTCATACTTAGTCGATTGTGCAACTAAAGGTATGTTGTCATGTGTTGTTGTTTCATAAGTTGCATTTTATATATATGTATATGTGAGTAGTTGACCTCAGTCAATTGGGAAATGAATGCCATAGTCTTGCGTGGAGCACCGTATTGGACTTTTCGCATTTCAGATTTTTGGATAGTCCATACATGTGGGAAACTTCTACGGAAAATTTTCCAGAATAAGCATTTGCAAGGTTAAGGTTCATGCAAGGGTTAACATTTGAGGATCTAATGTTTCGAGGGGGAGGATACACTCGTAAGTTTAGAATTTAGTCGGCCTATTCGCATGTTGCTGAGAGCTTAGAGTGCCACGCCTACGAGAAAAGGCCCCGGGGAAAGGCCAACTATGCCAAGTCGGGATTTCATGAGAGTGAGTACAAACTAAGCGCCTGCAGGGGAAAAGTGGCACCTGAAGCCGCTCCTCCGCGTAGCCAACGTGTGATGGAGAGCAATCAACGCATTGGGCAATGTGTCACGTTGCCTTGTCCTATGCCTCAAGTATATAAGAGTCTCACACTTAGAAATGAGATTATAACTGCAATCACACCACGTGAGAATAGGGACGAAGGAAAACATTTAATTTTAATTTTTAATAATTTAAATTGAAATGTTCAAATTCAAATTAATCTCAGATACCAAAGTATAGGGCTTTAAGAAGCATTTACGTGGAGTTAGTTTCGTGAAATTCGCCCGACGAATCATCCCGCGAGCCAAAGTTGTTGGAATTGCTCCAAGCTAGTGCCAATACGATCCCAAGCTTAAAGTAAGCATTTCTCCCTTCTAGACTTTTGAGAAATAACAAGGTTTCGACTATGTCTTCAGAAAGTTGGAATATAGTTATTACTTATATAAAGTTTTCCTTTTTGCCTGGATTAGTGCTAAAACTAGTCCTATCTTTCGCAACACGGTTTCGCTGGGAAGAGCTATTGAATACTAATTTGGAACTTTTCGCTAATCGGCAAACAGCCGAACGAGGTATGTTAATGCATTTTCTTTCTACAAGTTAGTTTCTTCAAGATAGTAATCCAAAGATGAATTTCAAGAAAGTATGTCAGAGTATGCTATCATGTTTAGTTGTCGCTGTTAGTTGAATTTGTAAATTGTATTATTTTGCTGATTATGGTTTTGTAAGGCTTCCCACCACCCTGTGGTTAATAGTCGTGTCGCCGCACGGCCGCTTTGGAGCCTGAGCGGTATGCCATCCACAAGGGCGGCATGGGGATCTAGATCTCATATTTGTCAAGGGCCTTTATACACACCTCGCGAGCGCTACGCCTGTGGTGTAGATATCAGGAGTCCCTCCTGACTCAGCACACCATAGTCAGTCAAGCGGCTCACTGCTGTACCTAGAGGATTGGAAGACGCTTATAAACTATTAGTTGACTCAAAGATGACCTAGATAGGGTATATAGATTGAGGTGTACTCGCTAGGGCTAATGGGGCCTAGGTGGGTTGTTCTCAGGCCGATTGTACTCTTCCTAAGATATAAATGTATAAGGTTTATGTTGCTTTAGTTAATATAGTTAGACAATAGGCCACCTCATTTGTCGATATGACCCCTACCCTCCTTATCACAAAGTATTTAGTCCTTATTTCACTAACTTTCCGCCATTTTCACCGTTTCCTTTACTCGCTATTGCTCGCCCATTTCATACTTTCGCTATTTAAAGTTCGTTTACATACGCACTGTGGTACCGACGCCGGCAGCTGCAGATGGTTTGCTCGCAGGGTGCATAGACGAGGAACAGTCTCGTAGTCCGCCGCCCGCATGAGCCACGCCTCCTTTCTTCCTTAACTTGTGTGATAGAGGTTTATTTCTTGCTCAGACAAGATGGGCAGATCGTGTGGCCCCCGCTTCCGACCATCTTATTACTCCTAGAGGCTTATGTGACTGCATTACTTCCCGTGGTTAGATGATATCACTGTGGGGCCCATATATATTTTAGATTATGTGTGTTGGCCGTGTGGGGCCCTATTTTGCTTGATTGATGGCTCATTGGTCATAGCTCGCCTAGTACTCCGCTTACTTTCTAGTTATACTAGATATCATGGTGGCCTTGTCGGCCCACAAGGACTCCCCCTATGTTTGTTTGTCTCTCGTTGGGGCCGCTTATTTTCATTGTGGCTATAGGCCTTGTCGGCCTGGGGCTGATTTACAACGCCGAGGTAACCCGTTGTTTTGCTGATTCCAGAGTTGAGGTCACTATGCACCAGGTGCTTAGGCTTAATCGCCTCAATAGTTCAGTCTCAGACATACTATGCCGAACCATGCTCCCAAGGTGGGGCGTGGATGTATTTAACCAATTTTATATTTTTTTAAAAATATATAAATAAAATTATAACTTAATTAAAAATAAAAATACTACACTCAACCCAATCTCAAAGCCCGCTAGAGTAATTGCTTAAATAATTGACCCAATTGCTTAAGTTTTTTTTTTTTAAAATAATGTGATTTTATAAAGTTTTAACATGTTAAGAAAATTTACGATTACCGATGAGCCCGCAAGTGTACTGTTGTAAATAAGTAATATAGTGGCCCTTTTTAAGAACCTAATGTCGAACCCAGCGGATCGACTACGTGGTAAAACCTTTCTGAGTGTTAATTTACTATAACTCAATAATGAAGACAACAAGTAAAGAAAATTTTTTATATTTTGAAAACTATTTTTATACTAGCAAATATTTATTATGAGTCCAACTATGAATGTGAGCATGCCGAGGCTAAAACGAACATGTAAAGAAATTAATTATCGATATACATGGTTTATCTTTTTCTCCGGTTGCTAGTCTGAACTATGCCTACGGGTTAAAACTCTCGTATTTAACCCAACTTAAGAATCATAAACCTTCCACCTATATTTATGTGATAAGAAGAAATTCATGTTCTAGCAATACAAAACTGATTCCACACTTGACTAATACGATCTTCGTGTATATTTCTATCCCGAAGGTAAATCAATTTTCAATTTTTCCAAACTAAGAAAGATCATATCCCTATTAATTAGACAACTTTCCAGCTTGCCTCTCGGGTGAAACCGGATTCTTGGATTTACATTAACATTGGCCGATATTAATGCAAGAAGAACAAGAATTAAATAGAACAACTATAGAAGAAAGATGAAAACAAACCGCATAATCAACAATTACATTTCAATACAATTGTTCATAACCTCAAAGAAGAAGGGAATTAGCCACTCAATTGTGGATTGAATATCGTTAAATGAATGGAAATCATGTAAACAATTGAAAGAAAGAAGAAGGGATAGAGAAACCCTAAGAATTTTCGTCCTCACAATCGCCCGTAACCCACGTTCGCTCCACCAAGTCGTAATAATTAAATGAACCTAAGTGTTCTATTTATACTAGAGATAATTTTTCCCGAATAACAAGCAACGTGTCACGGGAGTGCATCGCGGAGCACCGCCCGTGACACGGTGCAAACGCGGAGGCTTTCTCGAGTTGGCCGCCTGTGGAGCCTGCCTCCTAATGGCACCCGCATGTAACGCGTGAGCATGCCTGGCCATGTTACCAGGCAAACGCGACCCTCACCGAATGCTGCAACTGGGAAATGACCTAACGTGCCACCGCTGGATCAAATGACCTTTCCAATTTCTTGAATTTATATCTCCCGATTGCACGCTCCGCGATGGCGTGTCACGCTCTCCATCAGCTGAGCCCTTGAATTCCTCGATTCTCCATCTCGGCTTTCCTTTTTTTGCTCGTTCCCCGAGTCCATCTCCGATTTCTCCCAACATGTATCTTAACTCCATAAAAAGTATGTTTTTTCCCCGCAAAACAACGCTAATCATGTTGGTTAGTATAAAATCACACTTCCATACAATTTACATGAGAATGTACAAAAATTATTGGATAAACAAGGCAAAAGCGATGCATCTGAGTATCAATTTGACATATAAATATGCCCCCGATCACCTACCCCACACTTAAAATCTTGTTCGTCCCCGAACAATACTCATACACCTCATGAAATTGATATCCCATCATGGCTACTTTCTGCTCAACAATCCGAGCTACGGTTATACCGATTATGTTCATAACAAATCATCAAGAAAACATGCATAGTATCATCATTACAATGACACTTAATAAATCACACCTAGCTCAACAATCGACTCTCGATATTGGCAAACTCATGCAAATTAGCTGACCAAGATATCCGACACGAATTTCACTGGCCAAGCATGCTCGCATCACAAGAGAATTTTTCTCTTTAGATCACATGAACTCTAAATCGTTTCATGCAGGGGCATGTACCCACAATTTCACTCTCTCTCCCAAAAAGAATTCACATGCATCGTGTTATGACCCATAGGCTTTGCCCTATGTATTACTCTCCACTAATATAAGGACGCGTAATATAAGATCAATGAGGACTTAACGGGTTGTAATGTCGCCTATGGAACTAGTATATACGGGGCTAGCCAATAATAGCAACCAGCATCCTGCTTTTCAATACATCCCATCACATTCGAATTATTTCTTCCTTCCTCCTCCTTTTCTTTTTGAAGTCTTATCTTTATTTTACTACCCACTTTTTAACACCCCAAAGTTAAACAAAAAGATAAGTTTTACAACTTTATTTCCTTTAGATTCGGCACGTACACCCTGACTCTTTTTCTTTCTTTTCATCATTTTTCTTTTTCCTCTCTTTCTTTTCTTTTCATCATTTCACTTACACTCGTGGGAAAATTATATATTTTCTTGAGCGCTTAAGAGTTTCGCTTGGTTTACTGACCATGAAAAGAAGGGGTTAAACTTGGTTCACACCCTTTTCGACAAAAGAAAACAATTATAAAGGCTAAAGGCTCAATGGGCTAACTAGGATTTAATCTTCAAGGTGGATATGAAAAGGAAAACAAGAAAACTTTTGGTTAAACAAAGAAACGCCATCCTTTCCTACACTACACTTCCTTCATTTCATTTCGTACACACAATGTGCAAGTTCTAGCCACTCCACAATAGCATGGAATAACCAAACCTCACTATACACTCGAAGTAATATGCTCAACTCAAGACGACTTCACAACTTTAATCGCCAATTACAAGAATTCAAAATTAAGCCTCAATCACACCGAATTCGCCGCATGGCATAAGTGTCTCACATATGTACAAAAATTTGCATGTTTTCTACGAATCATCTTTAAAAGATAAATATTATGTACAACACGCCACCAAGAATATCGTAGCCATAGAGTAGCAACATGCATGTGATACAACCAACACACCAAAAATTTAGAATAACTACTCCTATCGACTACATTTCCTTAAGACTAGCCGTCATCCATCATCATAGGGAACGTTCACTATTTATGACTGGGTTCACCGGGACTCTTCTCGGCAAAAGAACCGAAACAAACTCCGAGAAACCCAAAAGTAAAAATAGTTATGATTTTTTTATTTTTAAAATATCGATAATTTCGACAAAACTATTTACACAATGGCTAACAAAGATTCACAAAGACAATACGCCTTCACAACAAGAAATATTTACAAAATGAACATACACATAAAAACAAGGTCACATTAATTCAAACACAAGAACAACAACAACATGCGATTATATACAAGACAAGACAAAATTCAAGACCACCTAACTACTCCCCACCCCACACTTAAAATCGAACACTGTCTCAAAGTGTTCATACAATCACAAAATGTAAAGGTGGGTGGTGAAATCCCCGATCGGGCCAAAAGTACTCCACCTCTTCGTCGTGCCGCGCCTGCCCCCCATGCCCATCTCCCCATCGCCCTCTCCGACTAACATCTAATCCTCGCGACGTGCTCCTCGTCGCTGGGGACATCATCATCTACAAAGCCCACAAAAGCCGGCCCACCCGACATAAGGCCCGGTGTTTTCGCTAAAAGGGTAATCTAAGTCGGGTCGCCACACTGCCCTCCGTTTCCTGGCCTCTCCGCCATGCTTAGGCCGGGAGCACCGTATCCCGAAGATGCGGCCATATATCTGTCATCCTGAGCATGTCGCCGCTAATGTGAGAACCGGCCCGTGAGTGGTGCTCTGCAGATTCTAGTCTTTGTGACATTTGGGCACGCCGCTCCATCTGCGGAATGTAGCCTGTGGCCTTCTTCCTCACCTCTAGGCCTCAAAGAAACATAGCCGCAAACACAACTCGTACTGTGCTCCTTTGATGCACCTAAGCTCACTTCTCATGGCGGATATGATCACCGCCCCTACATTGTCCCACTCTCTTCATCTGGGCATACACTAGGCATACACGACCCCGGGTCACATCCGCCATGTGCACCCCTAATCAAACAGAGCAAATAATTTTTAGCCGTGATCCCGGCTTCCCGTTCATCTCGTGAATAGCAAGTCTCGGGATGATAGCCCTCCTCGTGCCTACCCAAATAAGTCAGACCAGGCCCACACAATGTGCGTCTGATATCCGCATAGGTGGAGTGGATATTCACTGGGCTGAGTACGCTGGCATCCGTGCTTTGCGCCCCGCATGGCATTGAGGTGGTGAGGGGCTCAAGTGTGACACCGCCCCTTATCTTCACGGGTGTGACTCCCGAGCGGCCGGTTCCGCTGGCATGCAACTCGAATTAAGTGCATTGCACTGCCTGCCAAAATGAAAGCTACAGCTCGGCACAATAATCCTGGCAGTACCATGGGGAACTCTGTACAATCTGGTCCCTTGCAATGCCCTCAGTGGAAGTATTTGTTCCTCCTTTGTAAGCCAGGTACCACTTCTTCCTTCTCGTCACCCATCTGCCCATTGGTGGCGCTGCCGCGTGGAACCGCTGAAGCCGCTGGGACCGCCAAGCTCCCGCCTCACCGCTTTCTACCAGCGCCCGATGTGGATGCTCTGGCTCCTTGTCTCGCCGCTTGCCATTGTCCCTCACAAAGCAAAACAACACCTAATGTCGCCTGCTAAACTGGGGCCGACTAAGCCAGGTTCGGCTCGCCACCCCACACTTAGTCTCCAAACCCATCCTTTTAGCATTTTGGCAAGATCATACTTATTTTATTATTTACAAAAGAACAAAAACAAGAAACCAAACAACAAAAACAACCCAAAATGCCTCAGGCATTCAAACTGGATTCGACAAAGATAACCTCTATGTACTACTCGACTTGTACAGCTAATCACAACCTTACCATCGATCACATTTAATCACATAGCACTTAGCAATGAAAAAAAAATGAAAAAATTAAAAAATTCTAACAACTCAACCTAAGCAATTCCTCAATTTCTATGTGCTTCGATAATTTCATGCAATTTCAACCAATTTATTCCCCCGAAAATTTATCGCTTCTTACATAATAATGCTATAGCATACAATTTACTCACCCAACATGCACAACCCAATTATTTTTTACATTTCAACCAATTCAATTTCTCCTCACCACAAAACCCAACCCTAGCTACCTTCACAACAAAATTCAATCTCAAGCATACCACGTATTCATATAATCACAACGATCCTACGAACAACAATACAATAGCTTAAATGAATTTAATCTCACTTATACTTAGGGCAAGATTTACTTCCCATCATGCTCAAAATCGGTAATAAATCATAAGAATCGAGATGAAGTTAGAAAACATACCTTACTGGCTGATAATTGAAGAGAAATTGAAAAAAAGTTTGAACTTAGGTCCCGTGTCATTGGGAAGGAGGATTTTGGTGTTTGTCGCTGGTGGGGATGGGAAACGGGAGAATGAGGCACTTTCGTGCTGTGCAGACATTTTTCGCGCGGTCGCCCTAAGTGACTCCTGTGACCCGACGGGATTAACACGTCAACGTGTCACGGAGTGCACGCGGAGCACTGCCTTCCCGTGACACGGTTATCACGCAGCATTCGGGAATTTGTAAAAATTCCAGACTTGCCTTCAATGTGTCACTGAGGGTAACACGGAGGCCCTCCTCTCGAGGACACCTGAGCCATCGCGCGCACTGAATGCTTTTCTTTGCCACTTAAAATATTTTTCTACCTCATTTTTCTCCTTTGCATTCCTTTTGCATTTTCCCTCCGATCAACCTCGTAATATCTACAAATGGGAATTCAAGTTGGACTCCAAGGTTTGAAGAACACAATATTTTTATTTTTTTTATTTTTTTTATTTTTTTTATTTTTTTTATTTTTTTTATTTTTTTTATTTTTTTTATTTTTTTTATTTTTTTTATATACAATTTTACAAACAACAATTCACGAGTCGCCTCTCGCGCCCGGGTTTACTTGCCTTGCGACGTCACTGGGGCTTCATGGTTTCGCCTAGTGGTGACAGACGTTTTCTCAAACACGCCCTCACCCCCGCTGCTTACCTTTGTCTAAGCTTTCCCATTGGCCTCAGACTCAAAGCCCCGAGCAACATCCTATTGCTCAAGCACACTCATGACCGAGTTCTCGTGACACGGCCGGGAGCTGGTGGCCTTGTACACACGAACACCTCCACCTTGTCATAAAAGTTTCGCATAGTTAGCCGTCAGCCTACATCTATTAACGCCTTGCCGCTAAGAAAGGCCGTCCCAAAATAAGTTGGATTTCATGCCTCGGCTCAAAATCCAAAGACAACAAAATCTACCGAAGATTAAGGGAGCCAACTTGCACTAGCACGCCCTCCACAATATTTATCCGGTCTTGCCAAGGAAATCCATCCGCGAGTTGCAAAATCACCGTTGTAGGCTCAGACCCTAGCCCCAATTCTTGAATACCGAGGTCGGCATCAAGTTAATGCCGCTCCCAAGTCACACAATCCGCGGAGCCTGGGACATTTTGCCCGATTGTTATTCGAATTGTACCTGGAGGGTCTTTGAGCTTAGTGGGCAAATTCTGCTTCGTATCCCGGAAGTGCACTCCTCTCATATATCACCGTGGCATACTGCAAGCCTCGTTTTTGTTGGCCACTTCTATGTCCTTTATATACTTGGCGACTTAGGTGCTCCTCGCAAAACATCAACAAGAGGTAAGTTAATGTGTACCTGCTACACCTCCATGAATTTCTTTGCACGCCTCCTCCTCAGGCTTTTAATCGCTGAGGGAACGGGGGTGGAGGTCTTTCGATACCGCATCCTCGTGCTTCCCTCTCATCATTTCGTCTCCTCTCCGCTTCGTCGCTCCCGATCAAGCTGAGGTGGTCTTTCTGTGTTCACCAACGCAAACCACTCGTGGTCACCGCATTTACCGCTGGGGTCGCCCGCTGGCTGAAGTCCTCCTCTGTGCCCGGTGTTCTAGGCCCATCCCGCCCAAACCGACACTCCAGCCTTGATAGCTAGCTGACATTCTTGACCTCGTCGCCACTTGACATAGTCAGCCTGCACGTGAGCTTGGCTAGCTATCAATTGCTTGAACATCACCTCAACGCTGGGTGATGGCGGTGGAAGAGGTGCATTGTTGTTTCTATATTGTGACCGATAGCCCCGTGGCCCTTGGTTCCTCTTCCGCATACCCCGACTCAACTCCGTCCCCGATGGTTGTTGCTACCCCAAGAGAAATTCGGTGATTCCTCCAATGAGTTGTAGCTTGTTCCCATATCAGTTGGTGTTTGTCTTTTGCATTACGACAAAGTTCAACAGTCCTGGAGTTTGCTCCACAACACTCACTGAAGTGTTCATGCCCACACTTCACACCAAATCTCACAGACCGTATTTACCGCTTGAGACCGACTCAAGCTCATGTTGGCCAAGTGGGTGTTTAGTTGATTTTTTTTTTGAAGGCAGCTTATCTCAGGTAGCCGATAGTCAGAAACCCGTCCACTTCCAAGACTCCACTGCTTCTCGTTTCCTCTCAAGAGTCCTGATTCACCCTGATTTCCTCGCGAAATATGATTACAAAGTATAAAGCTCCCTCGTAAGTCTTTTCTAATGCTTGTCCCCCAAATTACGAATCCAAGAAATTTTTGTGTGGGGTTCCAAACATTCTATAAAAGTGTGCACCAACACATCATTGGGGGATTGATGCAGATGAGGACAATCCCGCAACAAAGGATTTGAATCTTCTCCCAAGCTTGGATGCATTCTCCTTCTTCTTTGTTTGAAACTTAGAATTTGACTTCTAAGTCTTGTCATGACCGAAGGAAAGAATCGATCAAGAACTTTGCAAGATCATCCCATGTGGTTATGTATTTGGTGGCTCGGGCCAAACCCACCTCTTTGCTTCTCCCAAAAGTGAAAATGGCACAAAGTGTAAGCTTGACATAGTCTCGTTGACACTCCAATGGGATGGGTGTCACTTATCTCCAAAAAGGTTTGAAGATGTTGTTGTGGATCCTCGTGGAGGGAGACCCGTGAACCGCCGCTTGTGTGCGCAATTGCACCATATTCTCGTTTAAGTCAACCTCCTCCTAGCTCGCTCAAGTGATGCCAGATGACATTACTAGCATGTGGATTGCCACATCGCGAACCGGCCCGGGTCGCCATTTCCTCGGGCACTAATACGCCCGCACAAGTGGTGGACTCTGTGGGTTGCTCCATAATGGCTCGTCTCGAGCAACCGCAATTTCTCTGTACAGCTTCTCTCCGTTGGCGATGGAATTGTTCTTCCGCCTAAGGATGGATCCACCAAACCTTTGTCTTTTGCCAAGACCAATAAAATCTCATATCTGCAAAATACAAGTTAAGACCAAGTTGTCAACAATAAAATGCATCAAATAGCAACTAACACTTTTAAGAAAAATTAAAATTTCACCATCACTGCCTCGCACCCGCCAAAACTTGAAGAGCCCAAGTATGTAACGGGTTGTACAAGTAATATAGTGGCCCTTTTTAAGAACTGAATGTCCAACCCATAGGAGCTGGACTACAAGGTAAAACCTTTCTTTGGAGTGTTAATTTACTATAACTCTAATAATGAAGACAACAAGTAAAGAAAAGTTTTTATTTGCAAACTATTTTTATACTAAAGTAAATATTTATACAAGTTATCTGACTGTGAGCATGCTTTCGAGGCTAAACTAACATGTAGAGAACAATTACCATATTACGGTTTATCTTTTCTCCTGCTACCGGAACTTATGCCTATGGGATAAAACTCTCGTATTTAACCCAACTTAAGAATCATAAAACCTTCCACCTACATTTCTCGTGGATAAGAAGAAATTCATGTTCTAGCAATACAAAACCGATTCCACACTTGACTAATACGACTTCTCGTGTATATTTCTATCCCGAAGGTAAATCAAATTCTCAATTTTCCCAAACAAAGAACAGATCATATCCTATTAATTCACAACTTTTCGATTTCTTGCCCTGGTGAAAACCAGATTTTTTGGATTTACATAATATCGTCGATATTAATGCAAAGAAGAACAAGAATTAAATAGAACAACCATAGAAGAAAAGATGAAACAATCAGATAATCAACAATTACATTTCAATACAATTGTTCATAACCTCAGTTAGAAGGGAATTAGCCACTCATTTGTGGATTGAATATCGCTAAATGAATGGAAATCACGCAACCAATTGAAAGAAAGAAGAAAGGGATAGAGAAAACCCTAAGAATTTTCGCCCTCACAACCGCCCGTATCCACGTTCTGCTCCACCAAGTCGAATAATTAAAAATGAACCTAAGTGTTCTTATTTATATTAGGATAATTTTTCTAATAATAGCAACGTGTCACGCAGCGGTCATGCAGCACTGGCCTGGGTGACACGGCAACGCGGTGCTTTCGGAAGTTGGCCGCCTGTGTAATTGCTCCCAACGTGGCACGGCATGCAACGCGAGCATGCCTGGGGCCATGCTGCTCTGCAAGTAACGCGGACCCTCACCGGAATGTCAAGGTCTCTGGGAAATTAATTCCAACGTGCCACTGGCCGAATGCTTTAATTCCTCTCGGAATTTCTGAATTTATATTCCTATTTAATGCATCCGCGATGGCCGCCGTGTCACTGCCCATCAAAGGAGCCCTGAATTCCTTCTTGATTCTCCATCTCGCTTCCTTGCTCGGCTCCCGAGTCCATCTCTCCGATTTCTCCCAACATGTTTCTTAACTCCATAAAAAGTATGTTTTTCCCCGCAAAACAACGCTAATCATGTTGGTTAGTATAAAATCACACTTCCATACAATTTACATGAGAATGTACATACATTGTTGGACAAACAAGGCAAAAGCGATGCATCTGAGTATCAATTTGGCATATAAATATGCCCCCGATCAATTACTTCATACGTTTTGAAAGAAAGATGAAATATATAAAATTTATTTAACAAAAAATTAGGATCATAGATTATTGAAATCTTTTAGACCCTTAATTTTTGTTGATCAATTATATGATGTTAAGAAGATATGAGAAAATTTATTCTCGATGCTACGCACGTACTACTAAATGTAAATCAACCGATCCCACTAATAATTGTAAATATCAAATATAAAATATTACCTAATTATTAATATTTTTACTAAAATTAAGCTTAGTTGAATTAAATTTTAGAATTCAAAACTTAAAATAATTTATTTTGAATTTAAAAATATAAAATTAATTAAATTTGATATTTTTAAAATTTGTTATTTTTTGACTCTTATAGCTGATTAATTTTAGTTTTTTTTAATATTTAGAATTAAAAAAAATATCCGAACTGAACCGAATTAGTTTGGTATGGTATTTGGTATATACTAAATTGATCGAAAAGTCAAACCAAAATTTTAAAACCGAATCGAAAAATTGAATGCTCAAATTTCAAAGTAAGATAGTGATATGTATGTGGATTCTCGAGCAACCACCACATGACCAACAACATAGGACAAGAAGTAAGGGAAACAGATGGCTAAAGGAACTAAGAAAGGAGGACTCTATCCACCTAAGGCAACAATATTTATGCTTTGATACCAACAACCAGCTACATCTGACAGGATGGCATGCTAAATTAGGTCATCCTAGTTTGAAGTCGTTATAATTTTTTGAATAGAAATAAATATATAGATGTTGAGAGTTGAATAAAGTGTCTACCATCTATACTAGTCAGTCAATTAGGAAAAAGTTGTAAACTTCCTTTTGCATTGAGAAATAAAATTGAGTCTAAACCATTAATCAAAATTTGTTATGCTCTTTGAGGTCCAACCCTTATTGAATCTTCCTAATATATGAGATATTATGCATTGTTTGTAGATGAAAACACAAGATACACTCCGATTGTATCCACAAAAAGAAGTCTCGACTCTTGAAAATTTCCCTTAAGTTTTCTCACGCGTAACGGGGAAAACGCTTTTAAAATCAACAATTAAGATGATTTCATATGTGATTTGTAGGAGTGAATTCGCAGTAACAAGTTCATAAAACACTTGGAAAATTATGAGTTAGGACATTTATCATGTCCAAATACTCCCGAATGTAATGGAATCTCTCGAAAGAAAACGTATGCGTAGAAACCGAGGCGAATACTACTTCTTCATGCAAATGCCTTTATTTTTAATGGTAGGTTTTCATCAAGTATTTTTCCAATAGCGCCTACTATCTAAGGTATTAAAGAATGACATTTCTTTTGTCAAACTTCATGGAGCATCTCAAGATTATAAATGTTTTGAAAGCTTTTTGTTCATAGGTGTCATCCTCATCTTAAGGGTGAAACTAAGTTTGCACCAAAAGACTTATCCTTGTGCCTTTATTGGTTATAGAAGTTTACACTAAAGGTTATATATGCTACTAACTATCTACTAGAAAGGTTTTTTATATCCAAAAATGTGATCTTTGACGCAGCATCTCGCTCCCTATGTGCAATTAGAACAACATCCTCCAACTAATGATTTTCAACTTTCCACTTTTCTTAAGTTTATCTCAATCTAGTGTGTGGATAAGCCATCAAGCAAAGTGATGCCACAAATTCAAGGGAAGTTAGAGTAGAGACTTCAACTACCAACATGAATATGATTGATAACAGAATACATTGCGCACTTTCATTCACCTATCCATATTACAAATCAACGTCATGCTACTAGATAAGTGTACTTGTGGAAAGCAAGCCGTATATGAGGTGATTCGTACGAGGGTGATAACTTTAATGAATATTATTCTCAAGAAGATAGCGAGGAATCTAGATGCAACTAAAAATATCGTTGTCTAATCCAAATGGCATATACCTAGAGGTTGATCTGTCAAGATGGTTCAACTCAAAAAATGAAAATTCTGAACCTCCTAATAATAGCACAACTGAGGTAATGGAGATACTACGATCATTACCACAAGAGGACACCACATGATGAACAGACGAAGACAAAGAATGTGCCAATAACTCATAGTTCTCTCGGTAGGAAAGGGAGCAAACAGAATTGAGCCAAAAACCTGGTGGATGAAGTACTCAAGACTCCACATTAGTATGCAAGACGAAGCGAAAGAGGTCGATGCTCTACATGAGAATCGAACATGGATCCTAGTTCCTAGAACATCATAAATGAATATGGTTTGTTCAAGATGGGTGTTCAAGACTAAAATCATATACCGTAGAAAGACACAAAGCTAGGTTGATTTACCAAAGAATACTCTCAACTAGAAGGAGTTGACTTTGAAGAAACTTTCAATCTTGTAGTTAAAGCTACTACTACCCGAGTAGTGTTGTTAATAATCGTTAGTTTGCACCGGCCAATTAGGCAACTTAATGTGAAAATTTTCTACAATTAAGAAGTATATATGGCTCAACTACCGTGCTTCATTCATCCCAAATATCCTAAGCATGTGTGCCTTCTCGAAGAAAGCCTTGTAAGGTCTTAAACAGTACCTAGAGTTTAGTTTGTGTGCTGTTCATATACCTACCGCATCTTGGTTTCAAGTGCGTAGAGCGTAATCCTTCTCATTTGTTCTTCATTGCAAGAGAGGTACTATCATACTCCTTTTATATGTAGATGATATAGTTGTTGTCTTGCCCATATTCAAGACATAATATCAAGATTTTGGTAAGGAGTTTGCAATGAAGGATCTTGGCCCTCTACATTTCTTTCTTGGTATAGAAGTCACAGACTTTGATAAAGGTATTCATCTAAATCAGAGTAAGTATGCCACTAAGTTACTTAAGAAAACTTATATTGCCTTGGCCAAATCAATAAGTACACCACTTCCACAAAAAGACAAGTTTGCAAGAAGTCAAGGGAAGCCCTACTAACGTTGGGCGTTAATAGAAGTATTGTCGGGTAGCCCGCATCTCACTTTGACTAGACTCCGATATAGCTCATGCGCAAATTTCACAAGTCAATTCATGTAGACACCATTAAGCCGTAAAAAGAATTCTCGTGCATATAAAAGGGACAACTCGCTTGGTCTCGCACTCGATTTGTCACCTCTAAGGTTATATGGTTACTCTGATGCATGCTGGGGAAGTTGTCCCATAGCAAGGAGATCAACTACGTGGTATACAATTTACTTAGTGTTAATTAGGTGTCATGGGCATCCAAGAAATAGCATACAATTGCAAGATCAAGTGTTGAATCTGAATATAATGCACTAGCTTCTATTAAAGCTGAGATTACATGGATAACATATATCCTGGGATATTGAGTCACTTTTCCACAACACCATTCTATGATATTCTTAGTGCATAGTACATAATCGTGAATCCAAGCTTTTTACATGCTAGAACCAAACATATAAAAATGAACTATCATTTTGTTAGAGAAAAGGTGGCTAGGGGACAACTCATAACACACTTTGTCAAATCACAAGATCAGCTGTCTAACATACATACCAAGGCACTTAAAAAATAATAGTTTGGTAAAATTTCAGATCAAGATAAGAGTGGTCGATCCACCTCTCACTAGCTTGAGGGGAAGTGTAAGTTAAGTTAGTAATTGTGTTAGTTATTGTGCTGTAATGTATTCTAGTAGAAATAGTTGTACTATCCTAGTATGAGTATAACTCAACTAGTCGACTACAACTGGTATACAAACATATAGCATAGAAGCTTATATAATCAGATTCTATGATCGTACTCATTATTAGTTTAGCATCAATATACTGAGCTTTATTTTTCCATCTATACTCTGATTTCTACACTTACCTTGTTATATAGCATAAAAAACTATAAAAAAAAAAGGAGACATGAAATTAAAACCTCCCGATAAAACTATACACAAAAGTTGGGTACATAAATAGAACCATAGATAAACCAAGGTTCCATCGCATCCCTATTTCCAGCCAAAAAGAAAACGCCGCACAGGGCGCAGGTGCGAAAAACAGAAATACGGAGTATCCGTTTGGCCCAATTCCCGATTCATTTTATCACTATTATACAAGGTTGGTTACCATTTTTATTTTTAAAGGTAATCAACTATTTCCTTCATCTACTTTTAATTATTTACTATTTTAAAAATAAATATTTTTTTTACTTGTTCAATTTAAAAAATATAATTTATCACTTAACTTCTAATTTACTTTTATTATTAACTATAAATAATTTTTCAATGCATTTTCTAAAACATTACAACAGCAACAACATACCTAGCTCAATCCCATGCTAGTACCCGCATGCGGGAGAATAATGCGTACGCAGAAATGATATTTTTCATAGACTCTCGCCTCAAGTAAAAACATTACACTAGGAATAATTCGAAGTAATAGTTCATTTTATATAAGGCATGACAATTACCAGAAATCAGGCAAGTGTATGCTTTCTTATATATACACACACACACCTATATCAAGACTATTTACCGAGCTCTTTTTCACATTCCAGCGCTTTATGATAGCAGATGACAATTATCAGAGGTTAATCAGGCAATTAATTAAGCATATGCTCCAGCTGGAATCAGCAGTCATACACCAATTTCAGAATCGATCACCATATATGTAATGTAGTGACAAAAGTAAAATACATAAAATGTTCTCATTAATTCGGCTTTTCACTAATTAACTTTTGGAAAGAGTTAGTTAAGACAAGAGGTGAAGAAATTTAATTAATTTATACATTATGTAATTAGTTATAGGAAGGATCAATAGTGATTAACATAATGTTTAAAAGGCTATATATGTCCTCCTCATATATATATTTATCCCAACTATTTTCTTATATTTCATCTAATGCATAGCATGAATGTGAAACGTATTGTTTTCCCATTTTATAAGACACAGCGAGGGCCAATGAATAGCTCAAAATCTCGTGCTAAGGATGATTGTGGAGGCTCGAATCCTTTGCAAGGCAGAATATTATTGAGAAACGCACAATAAAGCTTGATTTGGATCAATTCTATCAATACCGGTTCAATCCGGAAGTTCATAGAATCAAAATAAATTTACGATCGTAAAATTTGAACAATCTCATCTATCTAATTAATGAATGGAAAATTTGCTTTAAAATCGTAAATTGAGAATTAATGAGTTGGTATGTCGATTGCATTCGAGGGTGAATATTTACCATAGAGAGATGTACGTCCATATATATTAGTAAAGAAAGGAAGAAGTGAAGAGTTACACACAGATTTTGTACGCCTACACTATGTTTACATTTCTCCACTAAACTATCTTTTACTAATTCTAAAATAAAGAAGGTTTCTTAAAGAAAATAGATAGTGATACTTATTTTTTTGGTAGATGTGTGTCAATTTAGCGATTCACAACTACAAAGTTTAACCTTAAACGAAAATATTAACGTTTAGTTGTCCACTTTTATATTTTCTTAAAAGCTTATGTTAATATTAATGCACTAATTTAAGCAGAATTAGTTCAATTTGAACGGTGTAACATTGAAATCTCTCGGTAGGACATTTAGTTACATCCAAAGCCACTCATATCGGCATTGGTCATTCCAAGATCAGTAGAATACCTCAAACAAACTCTCTCTCCTATGCTCGTGTTGCCATGCAAATTAAGGTTACAACTTTCTCCTTAGCCATATAAAAGCTCCCACAGCATAACAATTCAATCATCCATCTTTTCTTCGTTTTTTACAAATAAAGAGTAATAAAACACCAACCGGAGGAGTTACCTTTGTTGCACCACTATCATCTTTCCTTTTTTTCCTTTTGACAATTATTCTATAGGAAAGAGGAAAGGAAAAAAAGAAAAAGACAGAACTACAAGTACAAGAAAGAGATCGGAAAGATGGTGGGAAAAATAGTGGTTTCATTATATCGGTAATTCTTTTAGTTGGTGTGATAGTAGGAGTGGTTGTCGCTAGAATAAAAATGGGAACGAAACAGAAGATCAAAGCACCAAAGTCCAAATGAAAAGAGTGCACGAGATTCGTCAGGCAACTGAATTCAAAGACCTATGTATCAAGTCACTTGAAGGAGTAGCCAAAAACGAGTCCGCTACACTACAAGACTACCTCACTGTTGCCTTCAACAACACTGTGGAGGAAGTGAAAAAGGGTCTTGCCGAGGCTGGAAAAACTTCAGTCGACAAAGACAGCGACCCTTACAATCACATGGCCGTCGATGATTGCAAGCAGTTCTTACGCCATCGACCAATCCTGCGACGCCTCGAATTGGTGGGTGAACGGACACCGAGTCACTCCACGAATACACATATGGATCTGTTGAACTGGATTAGTGCCGTTTACTCTACCAAAGTATATGCCTCGATGCCATCGACAAGCCTGAGTACAAATCCTCCATCGAAAACGGCCTGAAGAACGCTACTCAGCTCACCAACAACGCGATCAGCATTGTAGCGAAGATGTCTGAGGTGTTGAAATCCTTCAACATTCAAATTCCCGAAGGTCTCCTCAACAACACCAACAGCTCTCCTCACCGCCGCCTCCTGGAGTACAACAGCAGGGACCAGGACGGATACCCAACATGGTTCCCCGCAGCTGGACGGTAAGCTTTTTGGAGAAAGCCTAAAAGGGAAATCAAAGGGAGAGAAAGGTGGTGCTGCAACCAGGAGGAGGCCCTCCACTTCCCCCATGTCGGGTCAGGCCCAATTACTCCTCACGCAGTGGTTGCCAAGGATGGAAGCGGCCAATTCAAGACCGTTACCGATGCTGTCAAGGCCTACCCACCAAACCACCAAGGCAGATACATTATCTACGTCAAGGCTGGAGTTTACAACGAACAGGTCCTTATCGACAAAAAGCAACCAAACGTCTTTACGCGTATGGTGACGGCATAGGGAAATCCATCATCACCTGTGACAAAAGTGTTGGAGTTCCAAGTCACCACCTCCACTTCTGCTACAGTCGGTAAGTGGTTTTTTTAATTTGTTAGCGCGCAATTAGCTAGGGCTTTGCACAGTATATAAAAATGAATCAATCTGGAATTTGGTTGCAGCTAACAGCGACTTCATAGCCAAGGGAATTACTTTCCGCAACACTGCCGGTGCAGCTGCGGAACAAGCTGTATAATTGGGCGATCTCCCGAGACAGAGCGGCGGTATTCGACTGCAGCATGGAGGCATTCCAAGACACCTTGTACTACCAAACATACCGCCAATTCTACCGCAACTGCATCATCTCTGGTACCTTGGATTTCATCTTCGGGATGGGATCAGCTGTGATCCAGGATAGCGAGATCGTATTGAGGAGGCCAAAGGCTACAGGTAAGAACACCATAACAGCTGATGGAAGGCAATTAGCTAGCCAGATGGGTGGAGTGGTACTGCAGAACTGCAAGATCGTAACAGACCCGGAGTTCTTCGCAGATAGGTTCAAATTCGATAGTTTCTTGATGCGGCCATGGAAGGCATTATCCACCAACGTTTTCATGGAGTGCGAGATCGGTGACATAATTAACTTCGAGGGATTTATGAAATGGGACAATGAACAATTCGAAAACAAGGCGCTGTGAAGTCTATAGTATGCCAACAAAGGACCTGGTGCTAACTCTAACGCAAGGAGCAAAATCTTCAAGAAGTACAAGGTCCTTAGCCCACAGGAAGCTACTAAATACACTGCTGGAGTTCAAGTATGAATGGGTGCCTGCTACCAGTGCACCTTATACCTTGGTCTTGGTGGAAAATAGACGACAAGTGACGACGACAACAACAAACATTCCTTCCATTTCCACCTTTAATCATTTTAACCCCCCCCTATGTGCGTCTGTACATGCATTTTTGCATTGGGATTTTTTTTATTTGGGCCCATTCTCTAGATTTTTATCTCTCAGAAGTTTCTCAAAGGAAGGTCTGTGAGTAAGTTGTCGAATCCGTTTTTCCCATTTTGAGCACTCCCTGTTGTAATTAAATGATTGACCATTCAAAATTATATATATAAGTAAATTCAAAATTTGAACTTACATATGTAATGTCATTTTCCGGCAACGTTGGAGTACGGATGAAACCCCGCTTTCCTAACCCCACCCCTAACGGAGCAGCACAGATGAAAACCCTTTCCATAAACCTTCTATAATACTACTAGACCCAAGAAATTTCTAATATCTATCAGAATTGTGGTTCTAGGCTAATTCTTAACTGCTTCAATTATTTGAGAGTCAACCTTAATACCTTTGCTGGAGATAATGTGGCCTAAGAATGTCACGTAATCTCAACCAAAAATTCACACTTACGTAACTTGAAAATAACTCGCTTCCTAAGGTTTGAAGGACTATTTCGAGATGGTTAGCATGCTCTTTTCTCATTCTTGGAATAAAACCAAGATATCGTCAATGAACACAATAACAAATATATCCGTATATAGCTTAAACACCCAATTCCAGGAGGTCCATAAATGCCACAGAGTGTTAGTCAATTCAAAAGACATAACCACAAACTCAATGGTCATCAACTGTCCTAAAAGTTATCTTGGGAATATCACTTTCCCTTACCTTTAGCTTATGATAGCCTAAGGTCTATCCTTGGAAAACAAGTAGCGCCGTAAGCCGATCGAGCAAGTCGTCGATTCTAGGAAAAGGATACTTATTCTTAATAGTGACCTTGTTTAATTGTCTCTAATCTATGCACATTCTAAGGGTACTATCATTCTTATGCATGAAGAGTACTGGAGCACCCCAAGGTGAAATATCTAGGTGGATGAAACCTTATCTAGCAAATCCTTATCTACTCTTCTAACTCTTTTACTCATCTAGAGCCATTACGACGTAAAAGAGATAGTCTAGTATTAGGAATAATATCAATTCCAAAATCTATTTCCCTATCTAGAAGGACTCCTGAAAGATCATCAAGAAAAACCTCAGAAACTCTACACACAGGAACTAACCGAAGGTACAGATTCTAACATCGAGTCTTCACTCTTACTAGATGATGTACACAATTCCTTAGAGGTTAACTTTCTTGTCTTAAGGTATAAAATACCCTTAGGCATAATGGGTGTTGACACCCAATTTTGACCCACCTACGCCTTAATATATGCCGTTATATATGTATATATTTATTTATTTATTTCACGCAAATATTCGACTTACTTTTACATTTATAAAATAATTTATTATCATAATGTTGTAAAAATTAGTTCAAGTTACATATATGTGACCAATATTAATTTTGAGTTTTGATAGTCAATTATCAGCCATATATAATATATGTCATTTAATATTTCTTATTTTGAAATGTACTTTACTTAATAAACTATTTATCTAATTTTATTAAAGTTTACAAATTTATGTGACTAATAATATTACTCGAATTTATAAATCATTTGTGGTAATAATATGATTTTTTATAATATTTGATAACTTAGTTTTCTATTTGTCTTAAATTATTTCATAAATATAATAATTTAATTCTATAAAAGTATACTAATATTTATGGTTTTATGTATTAATAAAAATATTTATATTGATTTTCTATAATTTAAATTATTATTATTACTTATTATTACAAATTATTTACAAAGTGTAGTATATTTATTAATTTAATAGAAGTTAAATTCAACTTTTCCTCCAATTCTATTTAAATCTTAGCCACTTATTATTCAATTTCATCCAATCCATTTCAAATCCGACACCTTTCATTCAATTTATGTCAATTTTAGCCACTTTTGATCAATTTTGGTTATTATTTAAACTCAATTCAATTTTAAATTAAACTCCACCACATTTCTACCCGCGACCCGCCTAGACCCGCGTTGACCCATGATCCGACTTGAAACATAAGATTTAATCCTAGCCGTTCATCTAATCTAATCTAACTAGCCAAGATTAATTCACCCTATTTCTATATTTAATTACCTTCCCCACAAAACACAAAACTACTTTCATTTTTCATTTTTTCCCTCTCCAACAACCCTAGCCGCCGACCTCACCTTCCTTGCCTCTCTCCTCTTCTTCTCCCTCTTTTCTCCTTCTCATTGTCCCATTCGAACACCCACACCCACTTCCGCACTCCACCGTCTCCAAGCACCACCGCTAAATCAAATGTACTTCACCGATAAACAAACTATACCCTCCATAAAATCCAAAGAACAAACCCAACCAGCCTCCTCTCTCTTCTTCATCAGCCGCACGCAAAGAAAGACCATGAACCAACACAAGGTCGCTCTCTCCATTACTTCCGGCTATCATTGGCCGGAAAATATTCGACTCGCAACTTTATCCATGGCGACCACATGCAAATCCTCCTAGCCGACAATTAACACCGGCAAAAATCATTACCCCAAACCCTAAAACATTTTCATTCTTCCCTTCCCACCTAACCTAGCCGCAACTCCCTCCTCCTCACCGCCACCTCAGCCAGCCTCGCCCTATCTCCTCTTCCTATATCCCCATCGTTGCCCAACGGCTGGACGGCGAACCTCCCACTCTCCTGGGCCACTCTTTTCCTTCAATTCGAACAACACCACGCATCAAGCCTGCCTCCATAAAAATGAGAACAACTTGCCGACCGGAAAACTACCAATCCACTGCATTCCTCCCTCCTCTTTCTTCCTCCCCATTTTCCCATTTCTCACCTTTCACCAATCTCCTCGCACCACCACCACACCCGCGACGCCCCGCGACCAATGTCACTGCCAAGCATCTCACTTCCCCCACTCTATTTCCGACTTTGTTCCATCAAAACAAGACCGCTCTCCGTTTCTTCTCTCAGCCCACAATCACCATCAGAAAAATACCTTTTGAACCCGTTTTTACTCGAGCATCGGACGGATTCTCACTGTCCGTCTTCTGCATCTTTAGTATGTGTGTGTGTTTATTTAATTGCCTCTCGTCTGTATTCGTGATTTCTGGGTCGAATTAGTTTAAATTTTATTGGTAAGTTTGTTCGATTTGATCACACGCCTATATTTGCATCTTTACATGTGTGAAAATCCATAAATCTCCATTCTATCCGGTTTAATTTTGACGTTTTAGATGTTTATGTTTACATGGTATGAATGTGAAAATAATAAAGTGAGTATATTAGGTCGCTCGCCTTATGCTTCCGAATTGCTATATGGATGGATGCCATTAATGTTCTCTTGAGCTCTTCCTACATGTTGTTAAACACGTTTATAATCTAGAATTGTGCTAATTGGCAATACTCACTTCTTGAAGGCATTGAAAATTTGAGTTGTTGTGCATTCTGCCTTTAAAATTTTGTTTCTTAGTTGTTTCATCCGCTTCATTACTTGTAACATATTTATTAATATTTTTTTTCCGCTTTAGATTATCAAGTACTGGGTACTTTTCAAGAAGAGGACACTTAGTTAAATATTATTTATTTATTTATTTATATTTTTTAAAAAATGGAAATTGTGATAATTGATCCCATGATGCCTCCAAAATCTTTATAAGGATAAAATTGTGATTTCGTCTCTCCTCTCTTGAATTAATATGAAAGATTAATGTTTGTCTATTATGTTAATTTGATACTCTTGCTTAAAGTTTTATGTGATAGCCTTAATTTGTGATTAGTTTATAGTAAAATTTCTTGATTGATTTCTCCATTCTGCTAAGTATCTATAATTATGGAAGAGAGATTATTTAATTTTATTGGTCAAAGGAAAATAATATTTAGAGTAATTTCTGATTTAATTTGCCCTATTTGATTTATTATTATTATTATTATGTTTAATTTATAATAACATTTGGCAATTTCAAGATTATCAATTAAGGATAAAGTTTCTTTTCGACAGAGTGTATTTAAGCACGTATTTTATTTCCTTCTCTTTGGCGTTAATTTATTATCTCGTTTATTATGGAAAATACATCTAGCTCTTAATAATCTGCTTTTGCTTCGCTAATTAAGGAAAAATTATTCCTTTAATTGTTTTCCCATTTTTGTCTCTTTCCTTTAAGCCTTTCGATTTTATGGTTATAAAGGCAACCCTTGTCCTCTTTTATCGACATTCGAACATGGGTAATTTACTAACACCAACAAGGTCAAACAACAACTTCTTCTTCCCAAAGAAAGAAAAGCTTCTTAGCAATACTTAAAATAAGGATCTCTGCTTCAAGAATTCTCTTTTAAGTTTCCTCTAAACCTAGTACGTCTTCCTATTATACCATGTAATATGCTTTAATCTATTATGTGTATTGTTGAGTAATTTTTGTCCTTCTGAATTTATTCATTTATTTTTATGTTTGAGGCAAGGTTAAAATGTAACTGCTTTAGAACTAGAGTGTCGATATATGTTTGTCGCTTTTTTATCATTTAGCAGTGGTTCTATCATGGAGGGAAATATTGAAGAGTCGCCTGGTTTGGGATAAAATGAGCGACCGTTTGGATTAGTTTAAATCTTTGTGTTATTTATTTATTTGTTTTATTTGATTCGTTGTAACTTGTAAAATGAACTTTGGATAAATAGTGAAAATGGGGTTTATGGGGGCGGGATTATGTTTGTTTGTTTTCTTTCTTCTCTCCAAATCCACTTAGAAAGCATGTCCGTAGGATTTACAATATATGCGGTAGAAATCATGCCCCGTAGGAATTTAAATTTATATATAATACAAAGATTTCGATACAAAATAGACAATTTAATTTTCGTCTTTAGGAGTAATAAGGGATTAATTGTTTTAATTAAGGATTGCTTTTGAAACTTAGCATTTAAACTCAAAGCACAAGTTATGTTTAATTGTTAAGACATCTACCTATAGGAAACTTTCGTCTATTTCGTCCGAAATCACTAAAATGACTTGTTTAAGCGATACCCTCTTGCATACCATGCCAAATTGAATATTAGACATTATTGATTGTAGGATATAAATGCAAATCTTTCAATTATCTATCATGAACTGGAATTTATCCCTTTTAGCCATTATTTGATATCTGTTTGAAATATGCATCACATTCAATTGAGCCTAAAATGCCGTGTGGGATGATAGTCTGCTCAATCTTCTATAAGATAAAAATGATTAAATTTCGCCAAAGAACCAAATATTTGTAGATCATGTTTTCAATGAAGTTTGGGTGATACTTGCTTTATTTATGTGTCTAATGATAGAATGAATGCTCTATTCATAAATACAAAACAAGACCTAGAGATGTTATCAGTTCACTTATCAGCATTAACCTGCATTAGTGCTTCAATCAATTACATTTGCATCATGTTTACAAGAATTAATTTAAGTTTATTTGAAGTCTTCTCGTATTCCAAGACATTTTCAAGCAGAAGTAACGCTTGTATCATTTTTTGCATAGTTTTAGTGATACTATCCATAAGAATGCAATTTTCAGATGGTCAGCGCTTTCAAACTTCAAAAATGAATCATACTTTCATATTTAATCCTTATCAAACCTACTGTAGGACCATTATATATAGATCTACGTATTTGTGACCATCATGCCCGTAGGATCTAATACGTATTTATTCAAAATCAGATCTTGTTTGTTAAATGTTACTTTATATGTTGCATGTTCAAAATCGACGTATTAGATACTATTAGTTATAAGAATTGCATGATAGATGCCATGCTTATAGATACCTGCCATTCCCTAATTTTAATAAAAGCAGGCATATGTGAAACCTTAATAACTCGTCTTAAAATCTATTTGTTTTGTTTGACGTTTTTGCAGGTAACCATAGAATTTTTTTAGATCCTAAAATCCAAAGTAGTCGTCCGAAATTTCCTCGCATTTCCTTAAGATTGGTGCGGTAGGCAACAGACTGATAGTATATCGCCATAGAGCGCTCTAAGTTAATTAATCAACTAGGCGATAGTCGGAAAATGATAGTTGTGTCTACTAATAATGTACAGCAATTCAAAAGATTGCAAATATTATTTAAGTTGCAATAGTGATCCCATTAAATAAACATTTCTAAACGTAGAACTACGTTGCCCGATTCCCTTAAGGATACGTAGGCGCCTTATCGAGGCTCGGCCCCATAATTAAAATAAATATTTAAAACATTTCATAAAATATTTTAATAATTTGTTATGTTTTGTTATTTATAATTATTTGCCACAATGTTTTTTTTTATCTTTAGATTTGCCAGGTTACATCTTTCTTCTCGCGTTTTCCTTTAATCATTTACTTTAATTATTATAATACTAATTAAAATCAACTTTACCGCTCACTTTGTAAATTTCCCCATTTAATGAGTACGCCGGAACCACATTTGACCCTAAAGGTGCTTCACCTTCCTTTGAGGTAATTAAAGCCCTTACCCGACTCTAAGCTACCTAGGTAATAAAGCTTAGGTTAGAACGGTTCTAATGCGCCTGTAATTTCTTAGGTGGCGACTCTTCTTTTCAAGAAACCCTTAAGAGTTGTCACAAGTTGTATCCCGCTTTCCGAGAAAAAATGGGGCGCGACAAAGATGGCGACTCTAGTCGTGGGATATTTAGGCTTTTTCACTAAATGTTTATTAAATGGAGAATCATTTAAATTATAATCGCATTTTACTGCTTATTTGTCTATATTTATGATCTTATCATGAAGTTACTAACCGTTTTCTTTCTTTGTTTTTGTTATTATTTATTTTTTTCATATGTAATAATTATTTCATAAAATATTGTAATTTTTATTTATTGGCATATCGCTCATACTCCCCACTTCTAAATTTCACACTATCACACACACAATGGTTGGGCAAGTGTTTCACCCGCCGTTCACCATTTTAAAACACCTGGGGATTGTCTTATGATTTGGTTGATCGCCGGTGCGTCGACGGTCATAAGCTCTCACTCAGTTGTCCGCCGAGGGAACCGTGTCTAACCCATCCTACTCCTAGACCATGACTGTACCCTTTAGTAAGGCTTGCACATATTTTCAAACTTAGAAAATCACGACGTCCATGGCACGTTAAGATTAAATAAGAACTTGCCTCAAGTCTTAGGGGATTATTTTAATCCCGAAAAAGGCGATCCATGATATGTGCATTTTTTGCCGAAATTTTATTTAAAGTAACGTCATTTTGCTCCCCGGTGGGTAGGATAGTCTAACCATTCTTTTGTTGCATTAATGCTGAGTCTCCGACTTCTTATCCAAAATTTGGTATGGTTTGAATTTGGGAGAATACTGACAAAGAATACTAGGAAGATCCAAGAAGCTGATGTCAACGAAGATGTTTAAGATTTAATGTTTGTTTCTTGTAATTCTTGGTAATTTTTTATATAATAACAAAAATTTTTTGGGTTTTATTTTGGGAGCAAATGACAATACTTAATAACAAGTTCTCTTAAACTCGCTAGGCCTATCTTCCTCTCGCACAAAAGAGGCACCCAAATTAGGAAAACGTTATAATGTGTTTAATTTGTTTATTACAACGTAGCTTTATTGTTGTGTTTCTTTCATCCTTTATCTACAACATGTTTGAATTTCTTTACTAATTTTATTTTTCTGTTTATTATTATTCCCTTCCCAAGGTTGATTTGTGTATAACCGTCTCACAGAGCCTATTCGCCGTCGATTCACCGAAGCAAAGGAACATCGAACTACGCATTAGTTCAACGCTTAGAATTGACACGCGTTGCTCCAAAGGTTTCGCAGAGTTCGGAAAGAAGGTATCCATCCAAACGTAACGCACTGACATAAGGATGGAGCAAAAGATTTTAGAGCTCCAAGGGAATTAACTCGAGTCAATATAACCAATATGCCTGCCCTTAAACTCCGTTGAACAAATACTGAGATTAATGCTTCTACCAAGCCTCACGTCACCTTCACATATCTTCCTCCAAAGACCATCAAACTTCATATCCTCAAAAATTCATGCCTCCTCCCTTCCTCAAAATCAACATTCTCATAACGTTTACGTACTCCTCCAACAAGCTACACCACAAAAGACCGCCCACCATGTTTAATTATTTACCTCCTACAATTACATCACGTTCCAAGAGATCATACCTTAAACCCAATTTATATCGAGACTGCTCCTGGCCACCCATCACTTAGAGAATCTCGGACTCTCGCAGAAAGACAACTTGGATAGCAGCGCTCTATGGCCGAGGAACTAAAAAGATGAATGACCGATTACAAAACATCAAGGGGCCAACGGGATAGAAGGCCTAAGTTATGAAGATCTATGCATCCATCCCGACGTCGAGCTACCGATTGGATACAAACCTCCGAAATTTGAAATGTTCAACGCACCTGGATCCGAAAGCCCACTTAAGGTTGTATTGTGACAAGTTGATCGAGTAGGAAGAGATGAAAAAATTGAATGAAGTTGTTCATGAGAAGTTTATCTCGAGATGCCCTCAATTGGTACGTAGAGCAAAAATCCAAAGAAATGGATTAATTGGACTAATATGGCCGCAGCTGCAGACTGCTCTCGCTCAATACATAAAATGCACCTGATTTGCACTACACATTCAAAACGTGAAAAGAAAGCCTACAGACATTTAGTGGAATATGCAACCTGGGTTGAGGTCCGAGGCCGCCGCAGTGCGACCCTCCAATGGAAGAAATTCAAATGAAGGACATCTTTTATGCGGAGTCTCGGACCCGCAAATACATGAAAGATTGATGCTGGTTAGTGAGAATAAAGCTTCGCCGAGCTCATCAA
The DNA here is from genome assembly GCA_018107945.1 of Datura stramonium. Taxonomy (NCBI): domain Eukaryota; kingdom Viridiplantae; phylum Streptophyta; class Magnoliopsida; order Solanales; family Solanaceae; genus Datura; species Datura stramonium. The sequence continues at coordinate 335,065 of JACEIK010000792.1, forward strand.
ATTAGGCGAAAAGATTGAGGACTAGACGTTAGCCGGTACCATTATCGATTGGGGAGCATTACAAGCACCAACAAAACTTTTGCAATCCGGGGTAGAGCCACCGAGAATAAGAATGTGAACGAGGTGAATGTCGTAGCACCTATGGAAGGACCGAAAACTCCAAAGGGGATACCAAGCATCTCCACAATACCACCGCCCATACCATCACTCTGTCATTCTATAACTCGCCATCACCATGCACAACCCGCTCATTTTCAGCCGCCTCCACCTACACTCCAAAGGCTACCAATTTTTCTCAAAATCCACGATTCAACACCCGCAAGCTCGCGAAACCCCGAGCAAGTTCGTTCAAGCAAAAGATACTCGGGGCGAGCCCATAATCCACCAGACGAGCGACAAAGGTTGCTCGCTATCGCTCCAATTTCCGCAAAAGTGATGGATACACATGCTGCACGGCTCGACCATAATAAGATTTGTGACTATCATTCATGGATGAGAGGACACACCAGGGAAGAGTGTCGAGTTTGAAAGACAAGATTCAAGCACTAATTGATGCCAAGGTGATCCACCCGAGTTAAAATTTGATGCCCAAAGCTATTCTCAACTTGATCTATTCTTTATTCAAAAACCTTTCTCATTTCTGTAATTCGAACTACGCTGGGACCCGATTCCGCTAACAGGGATACGCAGCGCCCGTGGGACTCTGGCCTATCTTTATAAAATTTTCTTCTCCCCTTCAAAGGTTCTCGGTGATTCTTTGCTACATTTTCATGGTATTTCTACGTAGCGTTACAATCGCGTAATTTTTGAAAGGACCTCAAAAATTCTCAAATATCCGCCACTTGCAAAGAAGTTTATGTCATTTTCTACATAGCGTAATTTTTGAGAGAACCTCAAAAATTCACTAGATCAAGCGCTTCTATACTGGGGCGTAAATTTTGAGTAGCGATCTCAAAATTTCATCAAGGCTCGGCCAAGCCAAGGAGTTGATTCCTTAAAAAGGATGATTCCACCGATCATCAAGCTCATGAGACGGATGGCAAGGGACGAATAAAGGCACAAACCGGCCTTTCCCCATCTTAATCTTTTTTTTCTTGATAATGTGATGCAACAAGTACCAAATTTGCAATCAAGGCTATATTATCCGGATTTATTATCAACCGCAAAGATTAAACTATTTGAAGTTTGTCCACTAACAGGTTAAGTGCTAACCTCTTAGTAAGTTACTTAAAGCTGAACACTATTTATTTAAACTAAGTTTTAAAATGTTGATTACTAAGGGCTTAGCGTTGTCCTAGGTTGCGTTACCCTAAATATTTTTTTTCAAGGGCTAAGCGTTGTCCTATGAGTTAAGCAGTACCCTAAATTTTATTTTCAAGGGCTAAGCGTTGTCCTGTGGGTTAAGCGCTACCCTAAATTCCATTTTTTCAAGGGCTAAGTGTTGTCCTAGGTTGCCGCTACCCTAAATTTTATTTTTCAAGGGCTAAGCTCGTTGTCCTAGGGTTAAGCGTTACCCTAAATTTTCTTTCAAGGGCTAAGCGTTGTCCTATGAGTTAAGCAGTACCCTAAATTTTATTTCCAAGTGCTAAGCGTTGTCCTAGGTTAAGCGTTACCCTAAATTTTATTTCCAAGTGCTAAGCGTTGTCCTAGGTTAAACGTTACCCTAAATTTTATTTCCAAGTGCTAAGCGTTGTCCTAGGTTAAGCGTTAACCTAAATTTTATTTTTCAAGGGCTAAGCGTCGTTCAGGTTAAGCGCTACCCTAAATTTTCCTTTTCAAGGGCTAAGCGTTGTCCTATGAGTTAAGCAGTACCCTAAATTTTATTTTCAAGGGCTACATTGTCCTAGGGTTAAGTGTTACCCTAAATTTTATTTTTAAAGGGCTAAGCGTTGTCCTATGAGTTAAGCAGTACCCTAAATTTTATTTCCAAGTGCTAAGCGTTGTCCTAGGTTAAGCTGCTACCCTAAATTTTATTTTCAAGGGCTAAGCGTTGTCCTATGAGTTAAGCAGTACCCTAAATTTTATTTCCAAGTGCTAAGCGTTGTCCTAGGTTAAGCTGCGTTACCCTAAATTTTATTTCCAAGTGCTAAGCGTTGTCCTAGGTTAAGCTGCTACCTAAATTTTATTTTCAAGGGCTAAGCGTTGTCCTATGAGTTAAGCAGTACCCTAAATTTTATTTCCAAGTGCTAAGCGTTGTCCTAGGTTAAGCGTACCCTAAATTTTATTTCCAAGTGCTAAGCGTTGTCCTAGGCTAAGCTGCTACCCAAATTTTATTTTCAAGGGCTAAGCGTTTGTCTCTGTGGTTAAGCACTACCCTAAATTTTATTTTCAAGGGCTAAGCGTTGTCCTATGAGTTAAGCAGTACCCTAAATTTTATTTCCAAGTGCTAAGCGTTGTCCTAGGTTAAGCGCTACTCCTAAATTTTTCTTTCAAGGGCTAAGCATTTTCCCCCAAATTTTGATCTCGATTAAGAGCTCCTTTCAAATTTATTTGAGTTAATCATTAGTTACTTCATGCTTATTGACTAATCATTTTATCAAGTTTTTTTAAGCTGTATGTGCTACCATTGCGTTCTTCTCATGCCATTTACTCGAGTTACTATCATGTCATTTTCAAGCTCTCATGTTCTTTGTTATTCTTATACTATTTTTAACCTATTATCATCGTGCTAATCTCATTCTATGATTTCGTATGGGTCAAGCTTTTATCCCCCAAGCTTAGTTATTTACGCCAATGAAAGAATATCAAGCTATGAATGATAGTGCCTTCCTACTTTCTTCTTTTGAACCGGTACCCACCTCGTTTATTTCATAAAGCATTCTAAATCGTGTCGATTCATGCTACCCCATCCTCATCCAAGCCTCATGTTGTCAACTTGTGGATCTCGTCATTCCTAAACCCAGAACTACACGCGGCCCGATTCTCGTGAGACCCGAGATATGTAGGCGACTTGATACCAAAGTCTCTACCACAACATTTCACAACTTATCTCGTTTCATCCTACCATAACCGAAAATTTTTGCTTTCTGGTCTGACAAAAATTGGCCACTAGGTCAACGTTCTTGCTCGACACCATCTCATTCCCGAGCAAAGAAGGGGCAAATTGTTGACACCCAATTTTGACCCACCTACGCCTTAATATGCCGTTTATATATGTATATATTTATTTATTTATTTCACGCAAATATTCGACTTACTTTACATTTATAACAAATATATCATATAATGTTGTAAAATTAGTTCAAGTTACATTTATGTGACCAATATTAATTTTGAGTTTTGATATTAAATAATTACGCCATATATAATATATGTCATTTTAATATGCGCTCTTATTTTGAAATGTACTCTTTACTTAATAAACTATTTATCTAATTTTATTAAAGTTTACAAATTTATGTGACTAATAATATTATCTCCTCGACTTATAAATCATTGTGGTAATAATATGATTTTTTATAATATTTGATAACTTAGTTTTCTATTTTAGTCTTTAAATTATTCATAAATATAATAATTTAATTCTATGAAAGTATACTAATATTTAGTTTTATGTATTAATAAAAATATTTAGAAAAAAAAATTAACGCGTAAATTATTTTTTTTTGGTTGGTTTTTTGTTTTTTTTAATTTCTCTATTTATATTTGTTAATTTAATAGCAGCTAAATTCAACTTTCCTCCAATTTATTTAAATCTTAGCCACTTATTATTCAATTTCATCCAACCCCATTTCAAATCATGCCTTTCTATTCAATTTATGTCAATTTTAGCCACTTTTGATCAATTTTGGTTATTATTTAAATTCAATTCAATTTTAAATTAAATTCCACCAAGCATTTCTACCCGTGACCCGCCATAGACCGCGCTTTTGACCCATGATCCGACTTGGAAACATAAGATTTAATCCTAGCCGTTCATCTAATCTAATCTAACTACAAGATTAATTCCTACCTCTATTTCTATTTTTCAATTATTCCCCCCCCCCCCACAAAACACAAAACTACTTCATTTTTCATTTTTTCCCTCTCCAACAACCCCTAGCTTCACGAATTCACCTTCCTTGCCCTCTCCTCTTCTCCCTCTTTTCTCCCCTCTCATTGTTCTACCGACCACCGGACACCCACTTCCCAAGACCTCCACCGTCTCTGAAGCACTCATCGCCAACAAAACTCGCCGACCGATAAACAACCATACTCTCCATAAAAATCCAGCAACAAACCCAACCAAATTCCTCTCTTCTTCTTCACCGTCGGGCGACGGCAGAGTTTGCGAACCAACAATGGCCAGCTTCTATTACTTCCGCCATCATTGGCCGGAAAATATTCAGACCTCGCAATCTTATCCATGGCGACCACATGCAACCTCCTACTTGACAATTAACACCCCCGCAAAATCATTACCCCAAACCCTAAAACATTTTCATTCTTCCCCTTCCCACCTAACCTAGCCGCAACTCCCTCCTCCTTTTCTTCTCTCTCATCGCTACCATGCCCGCCCTCATTCTCTCTTCCTATATCCCCATCAGTCGCCCAATCCGGGCCACCTAAGCAACCCCATACTCCGGCCAATTTCTTTTCCCCTTCACCCAACAACACCACGACTGCTCTCCGCTTCATAACAACGCCCGCAACAACTTGCCGACCGGAAAAACTACCAACCAGCCGCACTCCTCCTCTTCTTCCTCCCCATTTTCCCATTTCTCTCTCTCTCTCACTTTTCACCAATCTCCATCGCACCACCACCACACCCGCACTGCGCCCCCGCCACCAATGCCTCGCCGCACATCTCACTTTCCACTCTATTTCCACTTGTTCCATCAAAAAAGAAGACCGCCCTCTCCTCAAGCTTTTCTTCGCCCACAATCACCATCAGAAAAATACCTTTTGAACCCGTTTTTACTCGAGCATTCTGACGGATTCTCACTGTCCGTCTTCTGTGATCTTTTAGTACGTGTGTGTGTTTATTTAATTGCCTCTTCCGTCCGTATTCGTGATTTCTCTTGGTCGAATTAGTTTAAATTTTATTGGTAAGTTTGTTCGATTTACTGTTTACGCCTCTATATTTGCATCTTTACATGTGTGAAAATCCATAAATCTCCATTCTATCCTCGCACTTTTTTGACGTTTTTAGATGTTTATGTTTACATGGTATGAATGTGAAAATAAAGGAGTATATTAGGTCGCTCGCCTTATGCTTCTCCGGAATTGCTATATGGATGGATGCCATTAATGTTCTCTTGAGCTCGTCCTGGCTACGTTGTTAAACACGTTTATAATCTAGAATTGTGCTAATTAAGTAACATCTTCACTTCTTGAAGGCATTGAAAATTTGAGTCATGTGCATTCTCGCCTTTTAAAATTTGTTTAGTTGTTTTAATCCGCTTCATTACTTGTACATATTTATTAATATTTTTTCCGCTTTAGATTACTGTTGTTCTCAGGTACTTTTCAAGAAGAGAGGACACTTAGTTAAATATTATTTATTTATTTATTTATATTTTAAAAATGGAAATTGTGATAATTGATCCCATGATGCCTCAAAATCTTTTATATGATAAATTGTGATTTCGTTTCCTCCTCTCTTGAATTAATATGAAAGATTAATGTTTGTCTATTATGTTAATTTGATACTCTTGCTTAAAGTTTTATGTGATAGCCTTAATTTGTGATTAGTTTATAGTAAAATTTCTTGATTGATTTCTCCATTCTGCTAAGTATCTATAATTATGGAAGAGAGATTATTTAATTTTATTGGTCAAAGGAAAATAATATTTAGAGTAATTTCTGATTTAATTTGCCCTATTTGATTTATTATTATTATTATTATTATTATGTTTAATTTATAATAAATATTTCATAATTTCAAAGATTTATCAATTAAGGATAAAGTTTCTTTTGACAGATGTATTTAAGACAACATTTATTTCCTTTCCTTTTGCGTTAATTTATTATCCGTTTATTATGGAAAATAAGGTTCTAGCTCTTAATAATCTCTGCTTTTGGCCCGCTAATTAAGGAAAAATTATTCCTTTAATTGAGTTTTCCTGTTTTGTCTCTTTCCTTTAAGCCTTTCCCGATTTTATGGCTATAAAGGCAACCCTTTGTCTCTTTTATTGACATTCGAACATGGGTAATTTACTAACAATAATAAGGTCGAACAACTCTTCTTCCCGGCAAAGAAAAAGCTTCTCTCTTAGCAATACTTTAAAATAAGGATCTCGTTTTCAAGAATTCCTCTTTAAGTTTCCTTCAAACCGGAGTTAGTACGTCTTTCCGTATTATACTATGTAATAATAAAAGTTTTAATCTATTATGTATTGTTGAGTAATTTTTGTCCTTCCCTAATTTATTCATTTATTTTTATGTTTGAGGCAAGGTTAAAATGTAACTGCTTTTAGAACTAGAGTGTCAATATATGTTTGTCGCTTTTTTATCATTTAGCGTGTTCTATCATGGAGGGAAATATTGAAAGAGTCGCTGGGTTTAAAGGGATAAAACAACCAGAGCGACCGTTGGATTAGTTTAAATCTTTATTAGTTTATTTATTTGTTTTATTTGGATTCGTTGTAACTTGTAAATGAACTTTGATAAATAGTGAAAATGGGGTTTTATGGGGGCGGGGATTATGTTTGTTAGTTTTTCTTTCTTCTCTCCAAATCCACTTAGAAAGCATGTTCGTAGGATTTAATAATATATGCGGTAGAAATCATGCCCGTAGGGAATTTAAATTTATATATAATACAAAGATTTCATACAAAATAGACAATTTAATTTTCGTCTTTAGGAGTAATAAGGATTAATTGTTTTAATTAAGGATTGCTTTGAAACTTAGTATTTAAACTCTAAAGCACGTGTTATGTTTAATTGTTAGCACATCTACCTATAGGAAACTTTCTCGTCTGCCTCGTCCGAAATCATGAAAATGACTTGTTTAAGGCATACCCTCTGCATACTGCTTTTTCTGAATTGAATATTAGACATTATTGATTGTAGGATATAAATGCAAATCTTTCAATTATCTATCATGAACTGAAATTTATCCCTTTTAGCCATTATTTGGATATCTCGTTTTGAAATATGTACCACATCTCAATTGAGTCTAAATGTTGCGGATGATAGTCTGTCAATCTTCTATAAGATAAAAATGATTAAATTTCGGCTTGTGTTAGACCAAATATTTGTAGATCATGTTTTCACGAGTTTTGGGTGATACTTGTTTTATTTATGTGTCTAATGATAGAATGAATTCTTCATGTCATAAATAATAAAACAAGACCTAGAGGATAAAAGACTAGTTCACTTGACTAAAGCATTAACCAGACTAGTGCTCTCTCTCAACCTGCTACATTTGCATCATGTTTACAAGAATTAATTTAAGTTTATTTGAAGTCTTCGTATTTCGCCACATTTTCAAGCGCTTAAATCGTTTTTGTGTCATTTTTGGCATAGTCTCGTAGTGATACTATCCATAAGAATGTCTTCGCATTTAAGTCACGCTTTTCAAACTCAAAAATGATTCATAGTCGCTTATTTAACTTTATCAAACCTACTTGTAGACCACATTATATATAGATCTACGTATTTAGACATCATGCCTATAGGATCTAATACGTATTTATTCAAAATCATAGATCTTGTTTGTTAAATGTTACTTTATATGTTGCATGTTCAAAATCGACTTTCGCATTAGGGATTATTGTTATAAGAAATTGCATGATAGATGCCATGCTTATAGATACGTTATCTCCTAATTTTAATAAAAGAGGAATATGTGAAACCTTACTAACCTCGCTTTGAAATTACTATTTATTTTGTTTGACGTTTTTTCTTTTTGTAACCATAGAATTTTTAGATCCTAAAAATCCAAAGTAGCCGTTCGATGCCTCTACTTTAAGATTTGGTGCGTAGGCAAATACTAGACGATAGTATATCACATAGAGCGTCTAAGTTAATTAATCAACTAGGCGGGTAGTCTAAAATGATAGTTGTGCTCGGCTTAATAATATAAGCAATTCAAAAGATTGCAAAATATTAGTTAAGTTAAATTAGTGATCTCATTAATAGGTCAAACATTTCTAAACGTAGTAACTACGTTTCGTCTCGATTCCCTGGGGTGGAAACGTAGGCGCCTTATCGAGGCTCGGCCCCATAATTAAAATAAATATTTAAAACATTTCATAAAATATTTTTAATATTATTATATTAATCTTAATATTAAATTTTACAAAAAATCAGGTAGAGTTTTTTCTGTTTTTAAAATTTTATCTTTTTAGATTTTACGGTGGTTACATCTTTCTTCGTTTCCTTTAATCATTTACTTTAATTATTATAATAATAGTTAAAATCAACTTTATCTCGCTCACTTTTGTAAAATTTTCCTTACATTTAATGAGTACGTCAGAACCATTTGTGGACCTCAAAGGTGCCTAACACCTTCCTTTCGAGGTAATTAAAGCCCTTACCCGACTCTCTATTTACCTGTAATAAAGCTTGTGTTAGAACTAAGTGCCCTAACGCGCCTAATTTCGTTAGGTGGCGACTCTTCTCATTAATAAACCCTTAAGAGTTGTCAATATCAATCCCGCTCTCTCCGCGAAAAATGGGGCGCGACAATGGGACTATCTTCCCAAACTAGAATTAGCTCATCTGGGGCTTTTCCTCCTTCCGCCCGACTCTTCGTCTTAAGAACGCCGGTTTTAAGAATGATTCATTGCCCTTCTCCGACCCCCGACCGCCCAACCCGAGAGCGGATGTGTCCTAATGCGTTCCACTTATTGAACAGGGTTCTATGGTCTGGCTCGTGACCCCGGGATGCCGAAGGCGTCCGATTATTGTATACAAATACAACTTTTGTCGAATGGAATGAAACCAAAACTTACTACTTGGGTCCTACAATCAACTATGCTATAACATGAATATAATCAGTCCATGCCTATAATACCATCAAAGTCCACCATGTCTAGCCTCTCCAATCAAGTTGGGGCAATGGTATCTAAGATGGACCGAAACTGGGTACAATCTTCATGATTCTCTTAGCTAAAACCGACGCACCGCCCGCAGGTAGAAATATTAAAAGGTTCTAACCAATCATACCATACATGGAAACATCTTTTAGCCGATAAGAAGTAACTTGGCTCCTTCATTTTTGTTATGTGTATCATTCTTAAAATTCTCCTCATTCCATCGATAGTTTTGGGGGTCTTCCTTAACCTTTAGATCCTATAATCACTAGTGGCTTCATTCCTTAGAAATTCTCTAATCCTTGAAGTTCCTTTCTCATCTTTTTTTTATCCTCAACGTGTTGGGAATACATAACCGTATAGAGATATCCATGTCGCCGATCAACATTGTACCCTTACACTCATTCTTCTCATGCTTACCCAGAATAGAAATAAACTCCCTCATTCTAGCTTATGTTAATATTAATGTACTAATTTAAGCAGAATTAGTTCACTTTAACGGTGTAACATTGAAATCTCTCTGTAGGACATTTAGTTACATTCAAAGCCACTCATATAGGCATTGGTCATTCCAAGATCAGTAGAATACCTCAAACAAACTCTCTCCTACATGCTGGTGTTGCCATGCAAATTAAGGTTACAACTCTCTCCTTAGCTATATAAAAGCTCCCCACACATAACAATTCAATCATCCATCTTTTCTTCATTTTTTACAAATAAAGCATGCAATAAAACACCAACCGGAGGAGTTACCTCGTTGTGACCACTATCATCTTTCCTTTTTCCTTTTTGACAATTATTCTATAGGAAAGAGGGAAAGGAAAAAAGAAAAAAGACAGAACTACAAGTACAAGAAAGAGATCGAAAAGATGGTGGGAAAAATAGTGGTTTCATTAGTATCGGTAATTCTTTTAGTTGGTGTGATAGTAGGAGTGGTTGTCGCTAGAAATAAAAATGGGAACGAAACAGAAGATCAGCCACCAAAGTCCAAATGAAAAGAGTGCACGAGATCTGTCAGGCAACTGAATTCAAAGACCTATGTATCAAGTCACTTTGAAGGAGTAAGCAAAAACGAGTCTGCTACACTACAAGACTACCTTACTGCTGCCTAACAACACTGTGGAGGAAGTGAAAGCGGTCTGCCGAGGCTGGAAAACTTCAGCTCACAAAGACAGCGACCCATAATCACATACACGATGATTGAGCAGTTCTTGCAATACGCCATCGACCAACTCGAGGACGCCCTCGAATTGGTGGGTGAAACGGACACCGAGTCACTCCACGAATACACATATGATTCGTTGAACTGGATTAGTGCTGCTTACTCTTACCAAAGTATATGCCTGATGCCATCGACAAGCCTGAGTACAAATCCTCCATCGAAAACGGCCTGAAGAACGCTACTCAGCTCACCAACAACGCGATCAGCATCGTAGCGAAGATGTCTGAGGTGTTGAAATCCTTCAACATTCAAATTCCCGAAGGTCTCTCTAACAACACCAACAGCTCTCTCACCGCCGCCCTGAGTACAACAAGGTGGACCAGACGGATACCCAACATGGTTCCCCGCAGCTGATCGTAAGCTTGGAGAAAAGTCAAAAGGGAAATCAAAGGGGGAGAGAAAGGTGGTGCTGCACCAGGAGGAGGCCCTCCACTTCCCCCAGTCGGGTCAGGCCCACTACCTCACGCAGTGGTTGCCAAGGATGGAAGCGGCCAATTCAAGACCGTTACCGATGCTGTCAAGGCCTACCCACCAAACCACCAAGGAAGATACATTATCTACGTCAAGGCTGGAGTTTACAACGAACAGGTCCTTATCGACAAAAAGCAACCAAACGTCTTCATGTATGGTGACGGCATAGGGAAATCCATCATCACCTGTGACAAAAGTGTTGGAGTCTCCAAAGTCACCACCTCCACTTCTGCTACAGTCGGTAAGTGGTTTTTTTAATTTGTTAGTGCGCAATTAGCTAGGCTTTTGCACAGTATATAAAAATGAATCATCTGGAATTGGTTGCAGCTGTTAACAGCGCGGACTTCATAGCCAAGGGAATTACTTTCCGCAACACTGCTGGTGCAGCTGCGGAACAAGCTGTGGCACTAAGGATCTCCGGAGACAGAGCGGCGGTATTCGACTGCAGCATGGAGGCATTCCAAGACACCTTGTACTACCAAACATACCGCCAATTCTACCGCAACTGCATCATCCTTCTGGTACCTTGATTACTCGGGATGGGATCAGCTGTGATCCAGGATAGCGAGATCGTATTGAGGAGGCCAAAGGCTACAGGTAAGAACACCATAACAGCTGATGGAAGGCAATTAGCTAGCCAGATGGGTGGAGTGGTACTGCAGAACTGCAAGATCGTAACAGACCCGGAGTTCTTCGCAGATAGGTTCAAATTCGATAGTTACTTGATGCGGCCATGGAAGGCATTATCCACCAACGTTTTCATAGAGTGCGAGATCGGTGACATAATTAAGCCTGAGGGATGCAGAAATGGGACAATGAACAATTCGAAAACACATGAAGTCTATGAGTATGCCAACAAAGGACCTGGTGCTAACTCTAACGCAAGGAGCAAAATCTTCAAGAAGTACAAGGTCCTTAGCCCACAGGAAGCTACTAAATACACTGCTGGAGCTATCTGCTAATGAATGGGTGCCTGCTACCGCACCTTTATACCTTGGTCTTGGTGGAAAATAGACGACAAGTGACGACAATAACAACAAACATTCCTTCCATTTCCACCTTTAATCATTTTAACTTATGTCTGTACATGCATTTTTGCATGGGATTTTTTTTTTGGGCCCATTCTCTCTTAGATTTTATCTCTCAGAAGTTTCTCAAAGGAAGGTCTGTGAGTAAGTTGTCGAATCCGTTTTTCCCATTTTGAGCACTCCCCAAGTTGTAATTAAATGATTGACCATTCAAAATTATATATATAAGTAAATTCAAAATTTGAACTTACATATGTAATGTCATTTTCCGGCAATCTGAGTACATGAAACCCCGCTTCCTAACCCCACCCCTAACGTGAGCAAAGAATAGATGAAAACCCTTCAAACCTTTCGTAATAGCCTACTAGACCTAAGAAACTTCTAATATCTTATCGAATTGTGGTTCTAGTCAATCTTAATCGTTTCAATTATTTGAGAGTCAACCTTACTTTCATAGAGATAATGTGTGCCTCAAGAATGTCAGCGTACCTCAACCAAAATTCACACTTACGTAACTTGGAAAATAACCTGCTTCTTTCCCTAAGGTTTGAAGGACTATTCTCGAGATGGTTACATGCTCTTTTTCTCATTCTGGAATAAACCAAGATATCGTCAATGAACACAATAACAAATATATCCGTGATATAGCTTAAAACACCCAGCTTGGTGAGGTCCATAAATGCCACAGAGTGTTAGTCAATTCAAAAGACATAACCACAAACTCATAATGGTCATCACTGGTCCTAAAAGTTATCTTGGGAATATCACTTTCCCTTACCTTTAGCTTATGATAGCCTAAGGTCTATCCTTGAAAAAACAAGTAGCGCTCGTAAGCCGATCGAGCAAGTCATCGATTCTAGGAAAAGGATACTTATTCTTAATAGCGACCTTGTTTAATTGTCTCTAATCTATGCACATTCTAAGGGTACTATCATTCTTATGTGTACTAGTAGTACCGGAGCACCCCAAGGTGAAATATCTAGGTGGATAAACCCTTATCTAGCGTATCCTTATCTACTTCTAACTCTTTTACTCATCTAGAGCCATTACGCATTAAAAGAGATAGTCTAGTATTAGGAATAATATCAATTCCAAATCTATTTCCTATCTAGAAGGACTCCCGAAAGATCATAAGGAAAACCTCGTAGAAACTCATTAACAATAGAACAAAACTAAAAGGTACAGATCTAACATCAGAGTCTCTCACTCTTACTAGATGATGTATTACCACCCTTAAAGGTTAACCTTCTTGTCTTAAGGTATAAAATACCCTTAGGCATGATGGGACTATCTTCCCAAACTAGAATTGGCTCATCCGGAAAACCAAAACTTTACTACTTGGGTCCTACAATCAACTATGCTATAACATGAATATAATCAGTCCATGCCTATAATAACATCAAAGTCCACCATGTCTAGCCCAATCAAGTTAGCAATGGTATCTAAGATGGACCAAACTGTACAATCTTCATAGATTCTCTTAGCTAAAACCGACGCACCGCCAGAAATATTAAAAGCCTAACCAATCATACCATACATTGGCAACATTTTTAGCCGAGCAAAAGTAAACTTGGCTCCTTCTATTTTTGTTATGTGTATCATTCTTAAAATTCTCATCATTCCATCGATAAAGTTTTGGGGGTCTTCCTTAACCTTTAGATCCTATAATCACCAGTGCCTTTATTCCTGGGGGAAACTCTCTAATCCTTGACGTTCTTCTCTATCTTTTTTCTTATCCTCAAGGTGTTGGGCATACATAACCAAAACATAGAGATATCCATGTCGTCATCAACATTGTACCCTTACACTCATTCTTCTCATGCTTACCTGCACAGAAATAAACTCCCTCATTCTAGCTCTCACATCTAGCACTATCTTTGATCACATCCAAATAATTGGGTGAACTGGAGACCATACTACTCCCTCCACGCTCTTGATGTCATGCTCCAAGCTCACGAGAACATTCTCGCCTTAGATGCTCTAACTGTGGAAGAGACAAGCTCGAGAGCACATCTTATTCCTCTAACCGGTGTTATGCTTTGGAACACGTGAATTCATGAGTTAGAGGAAGTACTCTATAGAGTTAAACTCTCTATTGCGCGAACTAGAGTATGAAAGAAGGAAAGTATTTTCTAACGTTTCATAGTCTCCCTATTATTGACATGACACACTTCACACTAATAAGAAGGACACAATTAGACACACTAGGACTTCTTGAAATCTTAAGTTTCTCGATATCAAATTTATCATGCCGTGAATCTAGACCCGTGGCGTGGACCGGCACATAGACCACTGTGATCCAAGCGACCCTTGGCTTGGCTTACTGTCGCTTAGATATCAATAAACAATGCCAAGATGAAACATAGTGTGCTCAATATAATGAAAGAGACTTTTATTCTATAACCTAAATAAATGTTAGAAAGTAACATTATTGACTCAATATCTAACTTCATATATGAAAGCCTTTAATAACCGTAAAGGGGTATCTGGACATAATTCCCACGACTACCTCAAGCTCTAAAAATAAAAGATTCAATAACTGAGACTCTTAGAATGTAGGAGGCTTCACCAAAAGCTGAATGTAGATGAAGTCCCTGAAGGAAGCATCCGCCACCGATGTTGTCTACTCGAGTCCGCATCATAATATGACGCTAATGCCAAAAGATCGCCGCGACATGAAACGTACAATATGTAAAAATATCTTAATAAAGAAACGTTAGCAAGAATGTCTCAATGGAAGGACGTGAATCGGAATCAACAAACTAAAACTGTATCAAACTCAATGATTTACGTGGACACGATATAGTAATATGATCAATGTGTAAAATAGTTTATGCAATAAAACTCACACATCATAATAATCTCTATAAACACATATGTAAATAATAAAAAGGTCTTAAATTGAGAGTTTCTCATAATTCAACAACCATCAAGTGAATAAGGCATGAGCAACTTCCACGTTCGGCCTAAGCTGAGGAGGGCTATCCAAAAGCTCTTCTGTGGTTAAGGAGAAAAATCAACTGTGGATCATAATCAAGTTCTTACTCAGGAACTTCATTCCGAGGAGTCGCTTGAACTAATGGTATGATCCTATCCTACGTTGGTTACATAGTTTTGGGGCTTATGGGTTGCCCGAACATTTTCACCCAATTCTAAGTACAGATAATTCTCCCAAAACATCTATCCGAGAATATATGAAAATATCATTTATAAAACACTTTAGCTATAAATATAATAGATGTTTTAAAATTTTGTTGAGTTTTTCACTCAAAACCCCGTAAACTTTAATGAAGAGTCTTTCGCTCAAAACATTTCTTTTAAAAACTTTGGAGACCTTACGCTCCAAACATCTCTTTGAAAACTTGTGAGCTCTACGCTCAAAATCATATTAACATCTTCTTCAAAACTTGTGAGATTTATGCTCAAAATCATCTCAAGTCTTTCAAAATAAGACTTTACTTAATCTTTTGAAAATAATGCTAAAAATCATATCTTTATATGAAAACAATCTCATCATGCATGCTCTCTTGAAGATATGCTCACCTTTATGAAAATTGTATTTACTTCCAAAATCATACTTTCAAAATCATGTTTTCATGCAACTAGGGTTCATTGTATAAGATACATGAACCAATCTCAACAATCAACAATCAAGAATGAAGAATCAAGAGAGTATGATCAATAATCAATAGAGTAGGATTAAAATAAAGAGGTATCAATAAACAACTCAATATGAAGAATCCAAAAATGGCAATTCAACATATCTAGATAGAGAAGAAGACACCAGAATTTAGGTAAAATCCTTAGCTTTGATCTCAATGAATTCTGCATAGATGTAGGGCATAAGGATAAATGAAAATCCTTACCAGTTAGCCTTACATGCCTAGAATGAAGAAACTGTAGACACTCTGCTGTCGAAGAACCCAAATTTGGAAAAAGAAGTTATTTTCAATTTCTTGAAAAACTTGAGAGTTTTGATCCTTGAATTCTATGTTTTAATGGAAGAACTAGGTGTTCAGTTTATGAGTACTTAAATAATACCTTTAGAATTCCAAAACATCTTAGTTAGGTAATTAAACCTACGGAATTCCCTAAAATAGCTTTGTTATCATTTTTGGTAACTTCACTGCTAGTGAATTTGACCTATCCAATGACGATGTGTCACTTGATAGTGTTTCTCACTAAAATACTCATAACATTTACTCACCTGGAGCTGGACACGAGGTCGATGCATCAAAAGAAGACTCAAAAAATATTAAATTTTATGGATTTAATCACTAAAAAATATACTATATATTAAGAGTTATGATCATTTGAAGTTTATCCTTGTAAGAATTTATATGAAAACTCAATCGGTAAGAAACTTATCAACTCAACTCTGTGCTAGAGGTTACATATTACTTAATTTGTATCCACCACTTACTTAATAATTTATATTAGTGACTCCTTATTTTTCATAATATTCATTGAGTTTGAGTCTATCCACATACCTAGAACCGTCTCAAACTAAGCCCGAAAGTCTAAGGCGTTACAACAGGGTTCTACACGATGTGCCCGCGATGCCATCTTTTATTATTTGTGGCACTTGCTCCTTTTGAGTTGGTTTTAGAAACTCTTTCTCTTTAAAGCATCAAATAAGTCTAAATTCATCTTCCTTGTAAACATCTAATCATGTGTACTAGCTCTTTTTCACAAATATCATATAAGAATCAAAGAAAACACACATAATTTGTTATCAAAACATAGTTAAGCATGGGAAAAATATGACAAATAAGTACGTAAATACGCTCAACATTACCACCTCGTCTCTTAAACTAGTATTCATCTTCAAACAATCTAATTTACTCTCTACCTCAAATTCAACCACAAAATTTACCTAATGAGGGTCTACTTACACTGTGTGGTCATTAGACAAGTTTAGTCAAGCTCCAACAATCCACTCATTATTCATATAAGATTCCAACATTAAAAGGCCGTAAATCAAATCACTTAGTTTGTGAACCAACTCAACAAAATATATTTGGGTCAACAGGAATCATATGTAATTTAGCAATCAAGATATACCAAAAAATCTCACCATTACAGGCCCCTGCTATTTGGAGACTCCCTACTTCACATGATATATAAAAATTTTAACCTCGGGATAGATGAAACAAAATTGGCCACTCTCCTAAAGAACTCAACATGCATGCAAACCACGACTCATAGGCTTGCCTTTAGTATAAATACTCCACTAATATAGAACATCAAATCTAAGATCATTAGACTTCTAAGATGGTTGTACTGTAGGCTAAGGGATTGATTGGGACTATTTGGCCAAGATAGTGACTAATCCCCCTTAGTACTTTAATACTACAATTTTTTTGACTTTTTAGCATATTCTTCAATCATCCATATTTCTCCTTATACCTCCTTTTATTTTTAAGTCGAGACTTAGGTGAGTGGTAGAGAATTTTTGACATTAAGCTCATTCACAATTCTTTTCTTTTCATTCTTTTCATTTTTTATTTTTCAAACATTTTCTTCTTTTTACCCTCACTAACATCACTCCTCCTTGTTTTTGTAATTTTTCACCTTTTTTATTTCCTTCTTACTTTCACATTTTAGTTTTTCCTCTTTCTTTTCTTTATTTGTGCTCCTTTTTATGTAAAATTTTTTAATTAAAGTGCTCTAGAGTCATTTGGATCAAACAAAATGTCAATTAACAATAAGGAATTAAGCTTGTAATATGACTATTAAAAAGAATAGGCTAAGGGTCAATATGGATAACTAGGATAATCACATCAAGGTAGGTAAAATATGAGATAAATAGGTTACCAAAGAAATGTCTATATCACTTCCTAGATTCAACATTCTCATTTCATTTGCACACACACCGGCAAGTTCTAGATATCAAATTGCAAGCATGGAGTATATAAATATTTATCACTCACACAATGGCACATAAACGCTCAATAATGGCAATCGATTATATAAATACATATATCCATATTAAATGTCTCACATTATTGCTTCCAATTTTTTAATCATAGGAGTCAAAATCAAAAAGTCTAAGTGTTTCTAACTTTTCATGCATTTTTGAATGAATTATATTAAAGTCTCAATGATACCTCAAGTGAAGCACCTAGCATTCATAAGGTATCACATTCTTGATCTCCTAATAACAACTATTTTTATTTAGGCTAAACGCCATCCATCCATCATCTGGGAATATGACTATGACTCAAAAAAAAATTTAGACCATCTAACCTGGTTTCTAAGACTATCCACCGTAGTGCTATCAAAAAGAAAAATTGGAGAAACCCAACCAAAACAAAAACATCAAAAAATAATACTACAAGCTAGCAAGAATAAGTCACATCACACAAAAAAAAAAAAATTCTAGGCCTACCATAAACTAATTTAGCAATAAAGGCATACATGGTATAAGAAAGCCTCCAATCTCTACACTTAATCAACAATATTGTCTCAATGCTAAAACAATAATGCACAAGTAAAAAGGGTGAAAGGAAACTCCTTGGGCCTAATCCTCGTAGTGCAGCCGGGGCATAAGCGCCTTCCCCAACTCTAGGTCATTCCATCATCACCATCGCACTCCAAAATCGAGTTAACCCGAGCCGCATTCCCTCATCGCAGCATCATCATCATCAAAGGGCTCCAAAACCCGGCCCAATTCCCGCAGTAGAGCTCTAGAATGCTCGCTCAAAGGGTAGTCCATATTCACCTGTTGTAGTTGCTCCTCTGCCACCCCATTCATCCTCACCGCTAATTTGCATGTTATATAAGTTACTAAGAACATTATCAATGCACACATTACACTCATCGATAAGACAACATAGAACCATGTACACCCTCGAAAGCACCTTTGTCTTTGTCACATCTAGCCCCTTTGGGTCATACCGTGGTCCAAAGTTGACTACCTCCTTGTCCCGTTGCTCTTCAAATCGTGTCAAAAGATCCCCAAAACTAAATATCTATTCTCCTTCACCCTGCATCTCCTCAAAACATCCTTAATTATCACCCCAACATCCCAATCATCAAAGTAAAAACCAAACAAACTTACTCCCTAGACACATACATCACATGCTTCAGAACTGCTAGTATAAATAATTTTCAATCATATCCTAGCCTCTACCCATGTGATATCGTGTATCATCGTGGTGGGCCCATCTTACTACCAAATTTGGGCCACTAAGAGTATGTCAAATTTCTTTATTTGAAAGTCTCAATATAATGTCTTTCATCAGTTGTGGGTCAATATTAGTAATACCAAGCAATCTATGTAAAGCAGCAGGTATAAAATTCAAATTTTCCTCTAATATGTACTGCTCCGTCCTCTTCTGCACTCCACTTGCCAAAAATTCCTCACCATATTTAAATTACACTCTCCCGAATCAAGGAATACAAAATTCAACTCAAAAGTATGTATTCTATCAATAATACGAAAATCTTGATACTAAACTATCTCTATAAACAAATAATTCATAAGAATATTTTGATTCTTTATGCTCTTTAAACTATTTTTTTACCTTCTTGCTCCATGACCCAACAGAGTCTATATCGCCTTGGTGGTTGTTGTGTCATGCTAGCATCCTTATTTTGTGCTTCTTGACCCATTTCGACCTTTTTGTGCCATGACTAGAAGAATTCATACCCTTATTTTGCTAAATTTTGGAACCATTTCTTGGTGAAATTCTAGAAAATGAAGTTTTTTATGGTGTGGTGAAGAAATTTGAAAGATTTTGGGAGGAAAAATAAAGTTTCTCGGGAGAGAAAATTGAGAGAGAGTGGGGGTATGCATGAAGGTATGGAAGAAAAATCGGAGAAATTCTAGGTTTTAGGAATTTAAATCCTCCCTTGGGTTGGGTTGACCGTATTTGACCGAGCACTTTCGCTTGGATAACTCCCCCGTGCGTCGCTGCCTTCCCCGTGGCATGAAGCCCGCGCTGCCGCACCACGGATGCGATGTATGACTCCGCGCATTGCACCTACACATCATACCTTCCTCGTGCGCTAGCTAGGTCGTTTTTCCACCCCATTTTCACCGATATGCTTGGGGTAAATTCTTTCATGATTTATGGCATAATTCCTGCACATTTGAAAAACCACATCAACTCTAAAGTAAAATAAAAATATCTTGGGTTACCTCTCAAGCAACGTTGATTTAACATCGCTAAAGATGACACGTGATATCTTAATTACTCAAATTTCATCAAAATACCCGTTTGGTTCATGTTCACATGTAATGACCCGTTATAAAGGTTAGAATAAAGGTCACTAGGCAAAGTGCCCTTTTTTCTCTAATTAAGCGTTGCGCAGCTTTTTGCCCTACCTATTGCTCTAGTTGCTTAATGGACATTGACTGTGAGTCTACCGCTGACTCAAGAGTGATAACTCACCCTCATCTCTTTGACTCCTACTTCAATGGAATCAACATTTTTTAATCATTCAACTCATCATGTCCTCCAACTTGCTTCAACTCATCATGTCCTTCAACCTTGTTGTGCTGTAGTCCATTTTGCAAAAGCAGTTCTCTAGCTTCCTTTTGGAGGTACATCACCATTTCTATCATTTTTGTGGGGAATCTCTATTTCACCATGCACCTTGTCCCCCTATCTTTGACCTCGTATTCTGTCATAATTGTTATTCCCATAGTAATTTTGATCTTAATTTTCTTGACCTTAATGACATGAGTTTTTGTTAGACTCGGGTGTCAAGCCCGAAAATTCTCCGATTATTGATAAAATTGGGCCTCCTCTCTTCTACATCGTAGTGATCTTCATACCTGGCTTGCCCCTTTTTTCTTGAGCATACACTCCATGCACTTTTGAGTATTTATAGTTGTTAAATTCTGTGATCGGGCTTCTAATTGGGTCTTGAGACGGGCTATATCTGATCCTATTCTTCTTTATTTTTTTCCTACGCTCTAATGTTGCACTTCATTATAGTTTATTGTAGCTGCCTTAGATTCTCTAATATGTCATTCCTTGTTGGTCTTTGTCATCTTATCCAATATTTCATTTGATTCTCGAAAATGTAAATCACTGGGCCCTCTACTATCCCATCTGCTACAACTTTATTCGAGGCACCTGAAGACCTGTAAAATACCTCCAAAAGAACTTTCTAGAAGCTTTTGATTTAGGGATACTACTTAGCTTCTTTTTAAATATTAGTCATGCCTCGTGTAAGACTTCTGTGTAATGGTCTAAAATTAATTTTATCCTCAACCGGATCATTCGTGAATATGGAAAATAACTTCCCAAGAAAGTTGTAGTCGCTTGCTTCAGTAGTAATAGACTCGCTCGGGAGCCTCAACCACGAGTAGCTTCCCCGCGCGAGAAAAGAAATGACCCGAGTTTTAATGGCCTCTTAGGAAACCCCTAGTAGTCTCAGACATTGTAGATCCTGCAAAGGAAATTTATCAAGTTATGGTTCATATCTACCAAGATGTAAAACCATTCAACAACCCTTTTAGACTCAGCAATTGCATTATTGTACTTTGTGATGTCAAGCTTAGGATTAATCTGCAGCGGGAGGTGGAATAACGGCTCCGCACAACCAACTTCTTCCTATTCATATTCTCCTCAAAGAGAACATTCCATATAACATTATGTCCATGATGACGAGGAGTTTTGTCCCGGTTCTCCCCGCCAAGGCAACAAAGGGCATCATCGCCTCTCCTAATGTCTAGCCGAGCTTCTTCACTACCACACAAATTTCTACTATTGTGCTTCAATCATCTCTCCGTGGGAGATTAAGCTACGCCACAGGATTTGCCATGCTAACCTCGTGATAAATCAAAAAAAATATAAATATAAATTACTTAAATAAAGACTACAAGAAGAATTTAAACATCAATTAACTATTTCAACCTTGTATTTCTCGATAATGGCATTAAAATTTAATCATCAAATTACACCTTTTGTCATGAAGTATAAAACGCTAGCTATCAAATATAGTAACCCAACTAGGTTGAGCCGTTCCCACGGGAATAAAAAATAAATAACATGTTAATGATGAATAAATAACCGGTAGTCAATATTTCAAAAGGGGGGTGCAAATAAAAATAATAATTCTAAGCAGTAATTAAGTTTTTATCTAATTAATGAGACAAAACTAGACGGTGTTCCCCATAATTTCATAAAGTGGTAGGCTTATTTTATTAGTGATCTATTTCCCGGTGAATTTTATGTAAGACCGACGATTAAGTTTATCTAACGGTCTCGACTCCACATTGATGAATTCACACCCCAAATCCTCTCGAACTTTAGGTGTGTATATTTTTCCTTGCCATAACTTTTGATTAACTATCTTCTAAGTTGTAACTCAAGTTAATTAAATGAGGGTTAGTAGCCTCAAATTTCCAATGTTATTCTCTTTTTCAACTTCAACCTTTTCGTTGAGCAAGTTGAAGATACAAACATGTTTCACCGTCCGAAATCGTTAAAACTCATAAATGGATAATTACAACTAATTAAATTCACCATTCAAGAATCAACATTTTATTTTTCCTACTTCGTTAATCCAACATGGTTCCCACAATCTTAACTCTAGAGATTTAGCCGCCTTCATGCTTGAAACAAACAACAACATAAATATAAGAAGTCATAATTAAATACTACAATAATGTGAAGTTATCTCGACAAATCTTAAAAGCTAATTGTGAATCACAAAACTTGATGTTTCTCCAATACTTGTATGGGGTAATGTTTTTTACACTTTTTTACAATAATTATAATCCAAGAATAAGTGGTGAATTCAAGTTTCTAACAAGATTCCCCAATATTCAACTGTAATTGGTATGTAAGTTCTCTGTAAAAACATCCTAAGAAGGGGTATATATAGTAGTAGAGTAAGTCTGAATTTTTCCTACTTGACCGAGATTGGATTTTTGCAACTTTTATCCATTTTGCACTGGGATTGGACTTCTTGCGCATTTTGATGAACACACTTGGGTTGCACCGCACTAATGCATGCGCCAATATGGCATCACGCGCGCCTCTTGGTTCTTGGTCTCCGTCTCGCGTTGCCGCACAGGTCCTTGCACAAATGTGTCTGCGCGTTGCCATCTTCTATTATGATTTGGCACTTGCTCCTTTTGAGTTTATTTTGGCAACTCTTGCTCTTTTAAGCATTAAATAAGTTCAAATCCATCGCTTAATCCTCAAATATTTAATCATGTGTTAGTTCTTTTTCACAAATATCATATAAAATCAAAGAAAACACACATAATTTATTTTCAAAATATAGTTAAGCATGGACAAAATATGACAAATAAGTGCATAAATACGCACAACATCAATAATGCAAACATAACTTTTGTTAGCACACAATTTGGATAAAAATAAGTTTAAAGAAATATTTTTGGCCTCGCGAATAAAAATAAAAGTTCAAACAACTATTTGGAAGAAAGGAGGGACAAAATTAGGTGTCAAATGTCTCTTGTTAGCCGTGAATGAGAAAGAATTCTTGGACAAAAAGTTGTCATAGTTGTCAATTTTTGTCCAATCGAAGGAACCATCCTATTGGACCAAAGGAAACAAATCGGGGTTATAAAAATTATTATGGTCGAAACTTCAACTTCAAGTCGCTTACATATATCGGATTTAACGAGGAATCGTAATCGCATAGTTCAAAATTTCGTGGATGAGTGACATGCTTAAAATAATTTGACGATACAAGATTTGTATAAGGATTAGAAGTGGCATGGATTGATAATTTTAAAATATATTTTAAGAGTGATGTGAAAGGATGGAATACTTGAATATGGTTCAGTTCAAATTGTGGCGATATCTTAAGAACGGGAGGGAAAATTGTTCCTGCTTGGAATTTGTTCTGCTCCATGACTTATACATTTTAATATTACTAAATAAAATGTTTAGTCAATAAATATAGAATATATGACTAATGCGGTGAAAAGTAGTAGAGTTAAGGAAACAATAATGACGAGAGGATATAAGAAATCATATTTGTTTCGAGAAAAAATGCTTAGTCCGTAGATTTTAGTACTTAGCGCATGCGAGATCTAAAAGTAATGCTTAACCTTACATAAACTTCGAGAAACACTTAGCATTAAATAATTTTTTTGAGAGGATAATGCTTAATCCAATCAATTTTCAAAAGACAATGCTTAGCTTCGGTAACTTTTGAGAGTAGTGCTTAACCCACAACTTCCAAGACAAATGCTTCACCTCTAGTGATGAATCATATTTATATATGTGTGTCTTTATGCCTTTTATGTTTGAATTATTGAGTTTTAAGTACTATATGATGTAATTCTTCACATATTTATGTTGTTTTGATGATAGATATGTAATGACTCGACAAGAAAGAAATACATAAGATCCAAGCAAAAGAGATTCTAGGGGGAGGGGGGTGTATATATAATGAAAATAAAAATAACCTCAAACAAGCCGAAATAGCTATGTACTTCCTTTTTTGCTATTCACTTCATGATCTCGACTCTACGTAGTCTGTCTCTGGGAGCATACTTGACAGAGATAGAAATGTGGGTAGAGGGGTCCCCCACTTCGATAAAAAATTATTTAGGAAAATATTGACCCCGTGACACGAATATTTTCTCGCTCCATTTAAAAATTTGAGAAGTTTGACTAATTAATTAAAAAGATAAAAGGTCAAAATTGGGTGTCAATACTATCTATGGGATGACACGTTTAGGAATCATCAGTAAGTGTGATGTGTAAGCCGCTTCAAGGGAGAATTTTGTAAGACCAATTGTCTATGCACTTATGGGACCGGATATTCATGATTGAAACGAGCACAACAATGAGAACCAAAAATGTATAAGGGTTAATTATGTGATATGTTGTCTAGGTAACACTAAAGTTCGATTGTTCAAAGGTATCATATCTATTGATAGACCAAGTATATCTGATTATATTACTCATGCAAGTTCAAAGAGAAACCTACTTATCCATATGCGATTAATTCTTACTTGCAAATCACAAAAACTATTTTTCTTTTTACAATATAGGCATTCCCCGTTTATACGACTCTGAGTGTTTGGCTTTAAAGAGGTGAATGAAAATGAATATACATTTTCGCACAAAACACACCAGACATTGAATAGGTCATGATTTCTTTCCGATAGTTAGACAATACATATTCACATTACTCTTTGTTGGCTATAAATATATGTCCTCCCTTAGTCTTTTCTATAATGAAAATTTTGATATTTTTTCTTTTATTCTGCAATTGTAAAGTAAGTTCTAAGTATGATTTGGCTGTTCTTTGAATTTATTGTATAACGGGGTTTGAAGTATTGCTATATCAATATATTTTTTATCCGCTCTGTCTCCATAAAAAGTAATCCTATACCTCAATTATAAGGAAATTAAGTTTTTAAAGAATACATTGTGAATTCAAGGATTCAATATGACTTTCGCTTTCATTTTCATTTCTAATTTTAATGTTATTTAAAGTTTTCAATATTTTACTTTATCGAATACAACGAGATTAACACTCCTTTCATGTTCCAATTTTATAAAAGCAGATGACAATTATCAGAAATAAATCAGTCAATTAATTAAGCATATGCTTCAGCTGGAATCAGCAGGCAGCAACCATACACCAATTTTAAATCGATCACCAGATATAATGTAGTCACAAAAGTAAAATACAAAAAGTGGCTCCATAATTAATTCGACTTCCACTAATTAACTTTTGGAAAGAAAGAGCAAGAGGTGAAATAATTAATTTATACATCATGTTAGTTACAGGAATGATCAATAGTGATTGTATCATAATGTTTAAAAGGCTATATTTTTCCTCCTATAAATATATTTGTCCCAACTATTTCATTATATTTTATCTTTTAGCGCATAATAGGAATGACACTGCCGTATTATTTATCATTTAGGATAGTAGCAAGGACCAATGAATCGCGTAAGCAATCATCAATGTATATGTTCGAATCCTTTTCAAAACATCATATTGACAATCACAATAAGAGAGCATGATTCAACTCGAATAATACGCAAATACGTAGAAAATTCTGTATAATATCTGATTTTTAAGTAGGGAGCGTACATGGGATACTTGCTGATCCATATATCAACAAGTTATCATATGTTTCTAGTTATATATATTGAAACGATGTGCAAGGGGTAATCTTCTTCATGGCTCCTAATAGACTTGAAATCCTCAACATTATACACTATACTCAAAAAAAAATTATTAGTGGTAAAAATACAATTTTGTTCCTCTACACGTGTGTGTGTCAATTTCGAGATCCGCATTTGAACAAGTTAACAACTACAGTAGTAAGCTCTTTACGTTTAAACCAAAATATTAACATTTAATTGTCAACTCTTATATTTCCTCAAAATCTTACGTTAATATTAATGTACTACTCTAAGTAGAATTAATGCTATTTTAACGGTTGTAACGTTGAAATCTCTGAGCAGGACATGTAGTCACATCCAAAGCCACTCATATTGGCATTGTTCATTCCAAGATTAGTAGAATACCTCAAACAAACTCTCTCCTAAATGCTCGTATCGCCATGCAAATTAAGGTTACAATCCTCTCTCCTTAGCCATATAAAAGCTCCCACAACAACACCATTCATTATCCATCTTTTTTCTTCGGTTTTACTAATAAAGCAAATAAACACCAACCGGAGGAGTTACCTCGTTGTAACCACTATCATCTTCTTCCTTTTTTCCTTTCTGACATATTATTTTATAGGAAAGAGGAAAGAATTTTATCAAAACCAAAAAAAAAGCTATAAAAAGAAAAAAAGAAAGAACTACAAGTACAAGAAAAATATATTAGAACTATGGTTGGAAAATAGTGGTTTCGTTAGTATCTTTGATTCTTTTAGTTGGTGTGATAGTAGGAGTGGTTGTCGCTAGAACAAAAATGGAGACGATAACGAAAATCAAAGCACCAAAGTCCAAATGAAGAAAGTGCACGAGTTCTGTCAAGCAACTGAATTCAAAGATCAATGTGCCAAGTCACTCGAAGGAGTAGCCAAAAATGAGTCCGCTACAATACAGGACTACCTCATGGCTGCCTTCAACAACACTGTGGAGGAAGTGAAAAAGGGTCTTGCTGAGGCACGAAAAACTTCTGTCAACAAAGACAGCGACCCTTACAATCACATGGCCGTCGATGATTGCAAGCAGTTCTTGCAATACGCCATCGACCAACTCGAGGACGCCCTCGAATTGGTAGAAACGGACACGGAGTCACCCACGAATACTCATATGATCTGTTGAACTGATTAGTGCCGTTTACTTCTTACCAAAGTATATGCCTCGATGCCATCGACAAGCCTGAGTACAAATCCTCCATCGAAAACGGCCTGAAGAACGCTACTCAGCTCACCAACAACGCGATCAACATCGTAGCGAAGATGTCTGAGATGTTGAAATCCTTCAACATTCAAATTCCCGAAGGTCTCCTCAACAACAACAACAGCTCTCCTCACCGCCGCCTCCTGGAGTACAACAAGGTGGACCAGGACGGATACCCAACATGGTTCCCCGCAGCTGATCGTAAGCTTTTGGAGAAA
>JACEIK010000793.1:11842-63597 GCA_018107945.1 Datura stramonium
TCAACATTTTCGGTATTTAATATCACACTTTGAATAGATAGTTAGAGGAATGGGTCCAGTCCCTGTGGGTTCGACATTCCGGTTCTTAAAAAGAGCCACTATATTACTTGCAGGACCCGTACGCTTGCGGTATGCGCGAAAAGGGCAGAACATGGACCTGTCAAGTGACTAAATGAGTCGTTGCCATTGGCAACGGCTTGTGAGGTCCCTCGTTGTCACAAACTAGACTTTCTTCATGTTGGGCCAGTTTACTTGATGATTGTTCCCAATGAGTCATTATTAAAGGCAACGCGTCGTTAGGTCAGTTGTTAGGTACACTGCCTTAGTGATTTCTTTTTCCACTTAGGACGAGCTAAACAACGAGTCGTTTGGTGAACCAACGACTCATGATGTAGCTCGTGCTCAAGAGTTTCAGTTCACCCATTCATTCATCTTCATGTACCTTTTAAATTTTTAATTCTACAAACACAAAATCATCACATTCTCAGACTAACCCTAGTGTATTCAATCGAAATTTCTTTGTTTAAACCTTCCTAGCGTTTATTCTCATTATGGGGCAAATATTGAAATAGAGATTACATTTTATTAGCCCCTTGAAAGTTCATCAAAACATGGGTCACCAACATTCTTGTTTTAATGCAAAGATATTCACAATTTAATGGGAAAGATTACTCACAAGATGCTTGATCGAAGATAGAAGTGCAATCGTGTGTGCCTGCGAATGTTGGGAGTGCAAGGTCGAAGAGTTTTCAATGGGTTTGAGAGAAGAAGAGGACGAGGGAAATTTGAAGTTGTGGGGTTTAAGTTTAGTTGTGAGGATTTTGAAAAGTAAAAGAAATCGGGTATAATATGTTTTAAATTTACCCTAATTTGATCCTTGATCGGGTCGGATGTTAGTTAAGTGAAATACTTGAAGACTAACTAACCACGTCGTAACGTGATGAAATGACTTGTTTTGACCCTTCATTTTTTTGACTTGAGTTCGACAAACTTAACTGGGACCTAACGAGTCAAGCAACGACTCGTGGTGTCACCTAACGAGTTGTGGCCTGAGTCATGGTCCTTGGACTGGTGTAGCTTCAAGACAGTTCACTTAACGAATCATTTGGTCTCCCAATGATTCGTTGAGTGAGCCGTTCTCACCCTTTTCCTTTTAATTCTGACCCTTGTCCAGTATACATGACGGAGGACTTCACGATTTGTTTCCTATAGAGAACAATCATTGATTCACTCGTTGCTCCCCTGTTTTTCTACAGTTCTCTTCATGATTTGATTGAACTAGTCATCATATCAAATGACGACTTATTCTGTGACATTTTACACCAGAACTGAAGTTCCAGATTTTGGTTCCAACTTCAAATTTTCCATCTTAATCACCTGTACACATCAACAAACGTAAACACTGCATATTTCTTACATTTATAACTTAGGTTGCCTCCCAAGAAGCGCTTGATTTAACATCGCGGCACAACGTGGGTGTTTTGGCTACTCAGACTTTGCCAAAACACCTCCATGGGTTTCCTCCCATGCAGCGCCTGATTTAACATCACGACATGACTCAATTCCCCCAAGTTACTCAAAATTCACTTAGGGTCTACAGGTCTACCGATTTGAGTTCTTCACTTCTCCCCAAGTAAGCTTTTACCCACTGAACATTTACTTTGAACCTCTTTCCTTCATTTTTTACTAATTTTATTTCCCCATGGGAGAATACTTGGACCACTCGAAAAGATCCCAGCCACTTAGACTTCAACTTTTTAGGAAACAAATGAAGTCTAGAATTAAATAGTAACATCATATCACCCAGACTAAATTCTCTTTTCTCAATCTTCCGGTCATGTTGAAGTTTCATCCTTAAATTGTAAATCTCAGAACTCTCATAATCTTTCAACCGAAATTCATCAAGCTCATTTAACTAATCAAGTCTCAAGTTTGCCTCTTCGTTCCAATTTAAGTTCATCTTCTTGAGCACCCACATTGCTTTGTGCTTAAGTTTAACCGAAAGATGACATGCTTTACCATAAACAAGCTGATAGGGAGACATACCTATAGGAGTCTTGAAGGCGGTCCGATAGGACCATAAAGCATCATTTAGCTTTCTTGCCCAATCTATCCACTTTGAATTCATAGTCTTTTCCAAAATAGTATTTATTTCCCGGTTGGTGACTTCAACCTGCCCACTAGACTGGGGATGATAGGGTGTGGCCACCCTGTGTTTGACCCCATATTTTTCCAATAAAGAACGAAACAATGGGTTACAGAAGTGCGAACCTCCATCACTAATGATGGCTCTGGGAGTCCCAAATCTAGAAAATATATTCCACTTCAAGAACGCTGTGACACTTCCCTGCATTGTTTGGCAGAGCAACTGCTTCCACCCATTTTGAAACATAGTCAACAACAACAAGTATGTACCTCATCCCATTTGAGCTCACAAATGGACCCATGAAATCAATGCCCCATACATCAAATAGCTCAATGACACGGATGGGAGTAAGAGGAAGCTCATGCCTCCGTGATATGCCTCCTTGTCTTTGACATGCATCACATTCTTTGCAAAATCATCTGCATCCTGGTGAATGGTTGGACAATAGTACCCACACTGTAAAATTTTGTGAGCAGTGAAAATCCCGCTGTGGTGGCCTCCAACAAGGGATGAGTGGCAGGCCTCCAATATACTCAACATCTCCACCTCGAGTACGCATCTCCAAATAACCCCATCAGCACATATGCGAAATAAGTAGGGCTCATCCCAGAAAAATTTCTACACATTGGACATAAACTTCCTCCTATAGTGAAAAGATAAGTGCGTCGGTACAACATCACTCACCAAATAATTAGCAAAGTCTGCAAGCCATGGGATGAGATCTTGTGATGCCGCTAGAACCTGCTCATCTGGGAATGCATCATCTATGTCATGCTCATTTCTAAGTGCTGCATCAGGTTCCAATCTGGATAAGTGATCCGCCACCTAATTTTCAGTCCCTTTCCTGTCTTTTACCTCAAATTCGAACTCTTGTAGCAGCAAGACCCATCGAATTAACCGTGGCTTGGCATCCTTCTTTTCCATCAGATATCTCAAAGCTACATGGTCTGTTTGGAATATCACCTTAGTTCCGAGCAAGTATGCTTGAAACTTTTCAAATGCAAAAACTACAGCCAACAGCTCCTGTTCTGTCACGGTATAATTTTTCTAAGCTACATTAAGAGCCTTTCTAGCATAATAAATTGGATGAAAAATCTTTTCATGCCTTTGACCCAACACAGCTCCTAGGGCCACAGCGCTAGCATCACACATAACCTCAAAAGGCAAAGACTAGTCAGGTGCCACTATAATGGGGGCAGTGGTCAATCTCTCTTTAAGACATTCAAACGCCTTCAGACATGCTTTGTCAAAAACAAACTTTACCTCCTTCTCGAGTAATTTACACAATAGATGTGCAATTTTGGAGAAGTCCTTGATAAATCTTCTGTAAAAACCTACATGACCCAAAAAGCTTCAAACACCTTTCATAGAAATTGGAGGTGGAAGACTAGAAATTACCTCAATATTGGCCCCGTCTACCTCCATACCCTTACCAAAAATCTTGTGGCCTAGCACTATTTCTTCCTTGACCATGAAGTGGCACCTTTCCCAGTTAAGCACCAAGTTTGTCTCTTCGCATCTCTGAAGCACCTTGCTCAAATGAGCCAAACACTCCTCGAATGAATCACCCACCACCGAAAAATCTGAAAAATCATCCATAAAGATTCCAATGATGTCTTCCACCATGTCAAAAAATATAGACATCATGTGGCCCCGAAAAGTGGCGGGTGCATTATATAACCTGAACGACATCCTCTTAAAGAAAATGTACCATATGGACAAGTGAATGTGGTATTCTCTTAGTCTTCAGGGGCTATAAAAATCTGATTGTACCCTAAATAACCATCAAGGAAAAAAGACCATCCTCTACCTGCAAGTCTGTCTAACATTTGGTCCATGAATGGCATTTGAAAGTGATCGTTTTGTGTCCATTTGTTCAACTTTACGCAATCCATGCATACTCTCCAATGCTGGTGGCTGGTCTTAGAGGAATGAGCTCATTGTTAGCATTTGGGACCACCATGATTCCTCCCTTTTTCGGTGCACACTAGACTGGGCTCACCCATTTACTG
This sequence comes from Datura stramonium, assembly GCA_018107945.1. Classification (NCBI taxonomy): domain Eukaryota; kingdom Viridiplantae; phylum Streptophyta; class Magnoliopsida; order Solanales; family Solanaceae; genus Datura; species Datura stramonium. The sequence goes on from JACEIK010000793.1 coordinate 16,001, forward strand.
TCTGCAATAGGATAAACCACACCTGCATCCAACCACTTTATGATTTTCTTCTTGACCACCTCTTGCATATGTAGACAATAAATCTCCTTATTTGAAAATAATAATCAAGACAGAAAAATATTGCAACAATCGTAGTATTTATTATGAATATGAGTGTCACGAAATCTCTACTAATCCTCTGATTCGTCCTTTCAAATATAAATTCAAGAACTTTTGGGCTTAATCTTGAACTTGGTGGATTTGATCTTAACTTGTACTTGAATTCAAGAGGCACGAGCTTGAATCTGGTGGTCTCGAACTTAATTCGTGTTTAAATTCAAAGAGCTTTAAGCTTGTTCTTGAATTTTCATCTTTATCTCTGAAACTTGTGAGAAAAGCAGGTTCTTAAATGTTTGTAGCAGAGAAATCTATAGCGTTTGATCTCTGACTCTCTACGCTTGTAGTTTGAATTGAGGTTCCTTTTTTTGAATTATGAGACCCCTATTTATAGTTGGAGGATGGAGGATTGTGATAGGGCGAACTTCTTTCAACCATTCAGATTTAAGTTGACATGTCGATATTTGATTGGTCGAGAACATGTCACTTATAAATGTAACTTTTTATTTTCATTGGCCTTTGATTTGACTAGGCATCTTTGTATCATTTTTGACATGTGGCATGAACGATTTGGCTCTTTATTTTGACTTGGCGTGATATGTCATTTGACCGTGGCATTTCGGCCTCTAGGAAATGACATATTGGGCTCCTTAAATGGGCTTATCATTTTGTATCCCAATTTGATGGACTAACCCAATGAAATCGGACCATAAATTAAATCCTTATTTATTGGACTCCAGTTAATCTAATTGTATTAATTCATAATATTTATTTAGATTAATATATTTTAAATTTAAAATAATCCAAATTTCTTACCCAGTTTAAATTTGATAAAATTTAACCAAAATCTACAAATACCCCCACTTCAAGACTTGTCTAAAATATATATATTTTTAAAGACAAGACTTGAAGCCCTCACCAAATAACATACTTTTGAGATTAATCATCATACGTTCAATGTATTTACGTTGAATTATTTGTCTACATCACTTATCAAGATTGTTACCGTAAATTCCCAGTACATAGATGGCCTATTCGCGTGGTTAAGAGTAGTTGAAATCCATACATGCTAGAAAAGGCAGGGAAAGATCGGACAAGCGCCAGAATGGCGCGTCGTGGGCAAAATGCGACCCATAAATCGCATTCCCAGGTCACGGCTTATAAATGCGCATTCCCTGAATCGACTTATAAGTCCCAAGTATATAAGCCCCACTTCGGTTTTAAATCGGTTCATTTATCATAATTTCTAGTAAGGCGAGAAAACGAGGAGACGAGAGAGGGTAAGTAAAATTATCGTCCGATTACGCAACTAAACATAGTCCAAATCTAAATTAACCTCAGGTATCGAGGTAGTTAGCAGCAGAGAGCATTCCAACGGATTTTGTTTCACGAAATACGGCCGAAGAAGAATCGTCATGGTACCGACCTAAGGTAAGTAGAATTGCTCAAACTAGTGTCGATGTGCTCCTAAGCGAGTAAAGTGGATACTTCTCCCTTGGACTTACGAAAAATAGCAAGTTTCGACCGTCTTTCGATAAGCCTAAGTTTAGGCTATAAATATATCGAAAGTGACATTTGTCCCTTCCAGAATAATTGTTGTATTTAGTACTAATTGATGTGTGTATATGAATGCGGTTGGGAGAAATAATTTGAATCTTGACCGAGCCTCGTCCGACAATCGGATAACTTGGGGTTAAGGTATGTGAAGTAGTTTCTTCGGCAAGCTAGCAGCTTTAGCCGTATAAATTATAGTAAACTCCGTATTTGAGTTCTCGGAGTTGAATGTTGAGTATTGAGTAAGTTTAGTAAATATGGTTTGCGTTGCCATATCGTACTCGGTCAGAAATTAGTAAAGCATGCGCCAAAGGGCGGGACATTCCAGATTCAGTATAGCCTATTGTATGATTAGCAAGCATGTGTAGAATAAAAAGATACAAATTTTCAGAATAAAGTTAGTAAAAGTAAATCGGATAGGCAGTCGGTATTATGGCTACGAGACTAGCCATTGAACATTTTATAATACAGAGACTAAGCCCGTCGGAATGAGTATTATCTTGGCTACAGTTAGCCCTTGAATGGAGCAGTATCCTGGCTACGGATTAGCCAAACAGTTGAGTAAAGATTCTGAGTCAGTATAATCAGTAAAGAATCAATATAATACGAAAGAGATCGAATAAGAAATTAGATTTGAGATAGTTTTTGATTAAACATGCTTGCTATTTATATGTGTTATTTGTTTGTTGAAACTTGATGTGGCGTGAGGGCATCTTATTGAGCGTCCTCGCCGCCCCTGGGTTGGTAATCGATGTCCCCTGGCGGGTGGGTTATCCTCCAAGGGTGGCGTCATAGTCCCATCGTGGACAAAGATGGGATGAAGCTTTCCCATGCTCAGTCCCAGTCCCCGGCATTACGGTCTGGATATTCCACGTTGTGCGGTTCCGGGGAATAGATACCGGTTTCTGTTATAGAGAGCCCTGTTGAGCAATGTCTAGGGACAGATCCTTTGCATTACAAATGCGTACGGGGAGTCCTCACAGGACTCGATCATGATTATTTATATCGGGGCATGGCTGGCCAGGGAACCCGGGGGGCGGTAGGAGCTCCTGCGGCCCGATGAGTGGAGTGACTTATTTTGGCTGGTTTTGACGCCCGGGTAGGGGTATTAGATTGTTTGCTTGCTTGCCGCCATCCGGCTTATGGGGGTTCGTATTGGCTCTTGCTTGCTACTTGTATATCTATTTATGTGCTATATACTAGCTACTAGACGGCCGAGCCACTTCGCGTCTCACAGTGCATCGCATATCGGTATAGAAAGCTTGATTCAGTTCATATCCAAGCTTCTTGATTCAGCTATCTCCTGCTATACAAAATTGCTAGTTATGCTATCTATATTCGATTGTATTCGGTTGTATTATTTGATTTGCTTTGCATACTCGGTACCAATGTCCTTTGGGGGCCCAGTGAAATGTGCATTTCTTACTGCGGTACTAATAGACGAGGAGGCGATCCCTCGTGATTCCAGTCAGCTATAGAGTCATCAACTCCTGTCATACGAGTCGATTCCCAAAAGGTGTAGCTCTTTTCCTTTTTGATTATGCAGTATGGATAGATTGGAATTTGTCACGATCATTTATTATTTCTCATAGAGGCTTTGCAGTTGTATATATTTATCTCCTTGTGGTCAGGCAGGCCGGTCGTGTGAGAGGCCATGCGGTTTGTTATATTTGTTTATTATTTCTGTTTATGTTGGTCGTGTGGGGCCATAGTTTGATAGTATTAGTGACCTTGCCGGTCACGTAGCTTTGATTTTCCTATGTTAAGTTTCAGATGAAGACAGCATGGTGGCCTTGTCGGCCCGCATAGGTTCCTTGATATTAGAATGTTTCTGGTTAGCTGTTGATGCTTTCACGGGTGGCTATAGGCCCGGTTGGGCGAGGTGTGTTCTGTAGTTATATAACCCTTTGTTTCCAGAAACACGAGATAGAGCTAGTCGAACACCAGATGTGTACAGGCTGATTAGGAGTCCAGGTCCTACTAGGCAACTAGATACCAGTCACTTACCCCCGGGCGGGCGTGACAATGATAAAATGAGCAAAAGGCTGGTAACTCTCTCCATCATTTGTAGATTTAGTCATTAAAATTCTAGAGCTGATATGGATTGAATATTTATCCAAGAAGAATTGCCACTTTCTAGAAGTAATGCAGATTGAATTTGTATCCAGGAAGGATTGTCATTTTCTAAAAGTGATATGGATTAAATTTGAATCCAAGAAGATTATCACTCTAACTTCCATAAAATTGTATCCAAGAAGAATTGCCTGAGCCTTGACTTTTTCAATTTGAATTTCATTAGGATGCTTTACGCCAATCCAACTCGAATACTACTCTTTCTTTACCTCCTTGAAACTCTATATAAAAAGATGTGTTCTTTATTATTTTCATAATTATAGTGTTGCCGTTAATCATAATACGAGACAATTTTCTTCTCCTTTCCTTTTTAATTTTCGTTACTTTTTCTATAGCCTAATACATGTATGGTAGAAAATTCATATATTGTGTAGGAATATCGAAATCCTGATCCATTTGATTTTACAGAAACTATACTTCTATATCTACAGTATAGCTTAATTTCAGAATTAAATCTTCAATATTATCCACATAAACATTTGAAGTTGACTTAAAATTTTGTCATGCCGAATGCGTCACCTTTTCCCTTATTTCTGACCAAGATTGTAATAGAAAATTTATATCTTATTGTAGGAATCTCGAAATCATGATCCATTTGATATTTAAGGAACTAGACTTCTATATCCACAATATAGCGAAATTTCAGAATTAAAATCCTTCAATATTTTTCTGCACATATTTTTGAAGTTGACTTAAGTGTGTCATGCTCGAATGCGTTACTTTTAATAGCTCGACATGCTTGTAGTAGAAAATTCATATTTTATCGTAGAAATATCAAAATCATGATATGTTTGATTTTTTAGAAACTTGACTTTTTATCTACAATATATCTAAATTTTAGAACTAAACTCCTTCTATATTATTCTACATAATATTTTAAATTTGGCTTAAAATAAGTCATGCTGAAAATTTCAGATGCGAGGGTTCCACTAAAACTTCTATTTCTTAATGTATAAATGTGAAATCAAAAAACGTTTTAATTTACAGGAGTCAGACTTCAAGGGGTTCATTGTCACCAAAAATCTTATCTCAAATCTAATGGAACGGATCTGGCTCCATCTTGAACTCCACTTTCAAATCACGAAACGTCTTGACGGGTAATAATCTTTCTTCAATTTGTATTTTCTTATATTACCTTTATATCTCCCTTGTCTATGGATCGGGAAAGGAATGTTCTAGCTCAATGCATATTAATGTTGCTAGAATATCATTGCGTGGGTTGCATATTTTTCCTTCAAGAGACTAGGCTTAAGGCGTAGTACGGGATGAGTGTCATCCGTGCTAAAATTACCTGTTATTCTTTTGGAAAAGCTAGGCCTAAGGCATAGTACAAGATGATTTTATCATGCTTTAGGACTTTGGTTATTCTTTTGAAGAAACCAGCCTAGCGAAGTAGTACGGGATGAATTTCATGCGTTGGGACTTTGGTTATACTTTTGAAGAAACTTAGGCTAGGCGTGGTATGATGAATTTCATCCGCGCTTTATGACTTTGATTATTCTTTTGAAGAAATCGGCCTAAGGCGTAGTACATGATGAATTTATCTACACTTTAGGACTTTGGTTATTCTTTTGGAAGAAAACGGCCTAAGGCATAGTACGGGATGAATTTTCATCAGGTGCTTTAAGACTTTAGTTATTCTTTTGAAGAAACCAACCTAAGGCATAGTACGGGATGAATTTGTCGCACTTTGGTTATATTTTTTGAAGAAACTGCCCTAAAGGCATAGTACGGGGGATGTTCATCCCACGCTTTAGGACTTTGGTTATTCTTATTTTCTTGATCTATATATTCATCCTTATGCCTTTGATCTAGATGGGTGTTTTTGGCTGCAGCTTAACAGATGGTGAACTTTAAGGACTATACCTCTCCTTAGTCCAACTCCAAGTACCTTAGCTGCATCGAGTAGTGAGCGACTCAACGATACGAAACAAAATTGTTGGTTCAAACTTCTTTAACTTCAAGATGGTATGCGGATCACAGCTACTACTTAGGAATACACTCCATATGAAAAGTTGGACTTTTGAATGCAAATCTACTTCAACTTGATCTTTATTTCGAGATGTGGTCTCTACGGTTGTCGCTCCATCGTTATACAAATAAAGTAAGTGCTATTCACAACTTTGGCTCGTCGAATGGTCCCAGGGAAAAATATGTTGGGGCGAGATAGTAGTGTTCAAGGGTGAATATTGTCATATCCCAGGATATTGGGAGTGAGTGAGGATACAATCGCTAGAAGCCAAAAGTCTTTAATTGCGGGCATTTATGGCCATTTGTTTACGCCTTGCATTTCTTACTATGATCGAAATTCGACGTACTACAAGTATTTTGTGAGGGCGTGGTGCCAGTCGAATACGGTTCTTGCTTCCATTGGTGAACTATCTATTTATTTGCGGGACTTATATATCCTTGGAGGCTTGCCAAGCGGAGGTTCCTTATATGAGAAGGTTATCCCCGAGGATACGGAACTCACAGGTACTGATGCGAAAGATCAAAGTACACTCCCTTCGAGTTTGTAGTACTTGTTCGCGGCTTTCCATTATTTACAATAGAGCCAAAGTGACGACTCAAGAGTCTCTTTGAGCAAGTGGATAGGGTTTGGTATAAGAAAGCTCATAAAGTATGAGCTGCTTTCACTGTTGAGAAGGGAGAAGAAGACTGCACGTTTAAAATATACACATAAACCTTCTAGGATCATACGACACATCTCGATGGTCAAGAGATGAGGAAAGTGTATTTCATAAGCTTGGGGTGAGGCATGGAAAGATGAAACATACCTTGCAACATTTTTATCGTGTTGGTTATGCACCTTCGTGGCACCATACGGAGAGGGTGACTTTATTTGACCAGGGACCTTTAAGATAGCACGACTATGATGGCTATCAAATGAAAAATTATTCTTGCGGTGCCCGTTTTAGAAAGTATCTATAATGGTCTTAATGAGACTTCTAGTTTTCCACAACTTGATCTAATCAAGATCAACACCGATCCATTATGTTTATGGTTGGCTTGCTCATTGTTTCCAAGACTCATTGGCGCTTGCAAATGTACCATCAAATCCTTTATGGTGGCATTTGGAGAGATACTACCACTGATCACTTTGTCAAGGAAGCAAGAAAACTCATCCATTTAGGAGATAACATAGCTTAGATTTCTACTATGTTAAATAATTTGAGCCAATAACTATATTATTAATGATGAGGCACAAGAATTAGGAGTCAAATTATTTCATGAGCATCCGTTTTGGATATCTCTCCTTGTGAAACTCCTTCTCAGACCCAGGCCCATATAGCCCACCGCAGTTGCTTCGTCAATACGCCATTTACCAAAGAATTCAAAGCACTTTAGCAAATGATAATCGTAGTGCTTTGTTGTGTGAAGGAATTAGATATTGGCGGATTTTCATGTTAGATAAATCGATGTCATGTGCGAATTTTCCCCCTATTACTCCTAACATGAAGAAAATCTTGCAGTTATAAGACTTGGTGGTTGACATACGAAAAATTTCTTGATGGCTACTTACAAACTTTGGTGAATCTGTTTGGGCCAATTTCTACTAAGATTTTGGAGGTTGCACATCAAGAATGTAGCAATCACGGTCCCAGACCAAATTCCTTTACTCCATTGGTCATGTCATCGGAGCAATGCAAAGTCAAGGACCTCAATCTTAAAAAAACTCCAATTGAAAAAATTAATACGTCAAGATTGTAAGGGTGGAAAAGGATACTTTCCATTAAGTATAGCTACTCATGTTTCTAAATAGTCGTCTCAAGATGAAAGTAATAGCAGTCATGAGGATCGTTGTTGGAAGAAAAGTAAGACCACATTCGGAACAAATTGGGGATGATTATGATGGTAAATTCGCCTTGATGTTGATAGTCCTTGAGGACTTTGACTATTCTTAGTAAAGAGGTATGCTTACAACTTTTGGATTTACCTAATATTTTGAAATAACTTTTATTAATTTCTTGTTTTGCCTATACAGTCAAATGGTAGCGGAGAATTACCACGAGAAGGTCATAGAAAAGTGGTGAGTCTATTTCTAGTCCGAACCCAATAAAGTCACCTTCTACGGGAAAAAAAATAAAAAGAGAAACTTCTGCTCCTCATGATAGAGCAGGAAGCAAGGTGAGTTCCTGATTTGCAAAAGAATCAACAACTGCGGTGTCTGTGTTTGACGAAAGAAGGTTGTCCTAAACTCACAGAAGATGTTTATTTCGAACTTTAATTTGTAATTTGGGAGTAAGCTTTACTGGAAGTGATGTAGATGTGCTTCCTGCTCTTAAAGAAGAAGCCCAAGTGATTCTTGATGAGATGAATGGCAAGGGTCTAGATGTTTCCCCTTTAATGAAATTATTGAAGTCCTTTTTTGAGCTTCTTTGCTATATATGATCGAGACGATCGGCCCTACATGATAAGGATATGGAAGATGGAAGAAAAAGTTTTTCATAATAGTGGGGAACATCTTTCAAATTCCATGCTTGAAGAATATGAGAAGATTGAGAAAGTTTTCTCCATTCGTCAATCTCAAGCGAGTGTAAGAGAAGATTGAGAAGCTACGGAAAAAGGAAAGATCTAGAAATCTCTTAGATGCTACAAAGAAAGAGTTGAAGAAGACAAATTAGGGGTCTCAACTACTAAAAAGGATTTTGATGCATGCAATGATGCAGCTTTATTGAATTCTGACGACTTGACCAATTTAGATCAGAAGAAGGAATGCCTAGAAGCTATGCGCCAAGACTTAATCAATTGCAAACTATGTTTATATTAGTCTCAATATTTTTCAGTTTTTTTATTTCTTTCAATTCATCAATGGATACTCTTATTATGAATAAAGTCTATTTCCCTTTTTCTTTGAATAATTATTTTTTTACTTTCTGAATTAAACTTTGAATGTTGATCAGCTATATTCGAATCCATACGCCTAGCGTTAAAGAATGTATCTTGATGCATCAATGCGAATCACAAAAAACTCAACTATCAATCTAGGACATATCTCAAATTCAAATTTTTAAAACCATCGAAAGTCCCCGGATTATAGATATATTTGCAGAAATCGTCTTTGAATGCGACAAGTTGACAAACTCGGTTACCTACATAGTGGTTTTAAATCTTCAACTCAAAAGGCTTTGCAAACTGTGAGACTATGACTTGCAGATTTAATAACTCACCTGAAAATGTAGTCATCTTGTTTGGAAAAACTGATTCTTGATGGTGGTTTCCCCGTTTGTATTGAACAATAAATTTAATGAAGCTACGAAGTTGAAAGAAAAGAACCCCTCGATTTGATCTTCATGTGTTGGTTAGGTGAATTTTAACTCATCATACTTTCTTGAACATCACTCGGAGTGATACTTATATCCTTTTAAACTCATGAGACTGAACTTAGAATAAAACTCTAAAGAGTGCCCACCACTTACCTCGGTGAAGAGGATCAAGTCATTCCTTAGTTCATAAAGGAAGTGAGTTTTTAATGTCTAATTTTTGCCTAGATCGCCTCTTGGTTTTAAATCTAGCGGACCTCTTTTTGTTAATTTTTTTAATAAGCTGCAGTTTATACTCTTGCGGGCTAGGAGTGACATGCGGTTTATGCTCCTTAAGGAGCATTTTCTTGCTTCAAGGATAGTATCTTTTCAAAAACTTTGTGTTGATAGGACCAATCCTCACGCCATCTACGTCAACAAGCTAGTAAATGCCACTTGAATATACTTCTTGTATGACATATGGTCCATCCCACTTTGAGGTGAATTGAACTTAGACTTATGAGAAGTGCTAATAGGCCTTATTACTACCGGGACTTGATCACCTACTTGAAAGCATCTCAGCGAATCCTTTTGTTAAACACGAGATAGACGAGCTGATAGCATTACAAATTTTGTTGAGCCTCCAGTCTCTTCTCATCAAGTGCTTCTAACTCTGAAAATAATCAAGCATTTTCTTCTTCTGTGAGCCCTTCTTGAATAGCAAGTCTTAAAGAAGGTATTTGGTGCTCAAGTGGTAGGACCGCTTCAACTCCATAACCAAGTGAGTATGGCATACATTGTATCGGTGTGCGAGTGGTAAATTCTATATTCCCACAAAGCTTCCACCATCCATTCATGCCAATCCCATTTGGAATTAGAGCGACCTTTTTCAACAAGTTGCACAAGTATTATTAAATGCTTCAGCTAGACCATTGGTGGTAGCATGATACGCGCCGTTACGCTTCTTGAAACCGAAAAGCTCACAAATTTTATTCATCAACTTGTTATCAAAGACTTGGTTTGTACGGTATTATATAATGGAGAATGCCAAAATGGTAAATGATATTAACTCAGATGAATTTGCAAAATTCTTTTCTTTATATCTTTAAGAGCAACAACTGGCCCATTTGGAGAAGTAATCTGTTGCAACAAAGATGTAAGTGTCCACGAAGATTTCGACGCGGACAAAACGACATCTAATCCCGTGCATCAAATGGAAAAGATGTGATGGTTGGGTGTAATAAACTGGCAAACGCACCTTTTGGTGTAGTCCAATCACTCTTTTACCATTATTGACATTAATATCCCCATCCTTTTATGTGAAAATAAAGCAGTCCCGGATTAATGTGACCCACATACTCGAATGTGCTTCTTGTAAAACTTAGGATGCTTCTTCTCCCCCAAACATTGCGGGAGTAATCCCTCAAATGATCTTTTGTATAATGTATCCTTGTAGTAGAGGAAGTGGGGTGCACGACAGTGAATTTCCCAGTTCTTCTTCTTGAATTTTAGGAAGCTTCATGAAACAGTAAATCAGCGTAGTTGTCTCTCCGGTCCTCCTTCACCCCTTAGAGATAGCGGCCCGAGATTTCAAACTTATTTCTATATATTCATCCTCACTCGGTGGCAGTAGTACCCATTTTTGACGAGACCATTTTTGGCAGATAGTAACTTGTGCTTGATCCGGCAGAGTTAGTGTTGAAGCTAGAGTAGCCAATGCATCAACTTTCTTATTTTCCTTCCTTGGTACATGTTTGAGGGTCACATCACCAAGCCATCCTATCAACTTTTGAGCATAATCATGATAGGGGCGCAGTTCAGGTTTCTTGACCTCATAGCTTTCCAAGAGTTGATTGATCACCAATTGAGAGTCACCAAAGACTTGCAATCGCAATTTCTTCATGTCAATGGCCATTTCCATCCCAAGTATTAACAGTTGATATTCAACGACATTATTGCAGCAACATTGCGTCAAAGTAAATGACTATGATAGAACCACTCCTTGCAAAGTGACGAATACTACACCAGCCCCAGCTCTGCCACAATGTGCAGCACTGTCAAAGTACATCCTCCATGGATGTTTAACTTCAATTACCATTGCATCTTCATCAGGTAGTTCATCGGTTAGCTTCCAGTCATCAGGTATTGGGTGATCTTTCAGGAAATCTTCTAACGCTTGTCCCTTTACGGCCCTTTGAGGGATGTACACAATCTCAAATTATTGAAACTGGAGGTACCACATTGCTAATCGATCACTGAGGATTGGTTTTGACGTCACAAATATGATGTGATTTGCTCTAGAGATGAGATGAACAATGTGAGCTTGAAACTAGTGCTTCAATTTTTGAATTGAGAAGAACGCCAAACATAAATTTTCAATTGGCGAATAATTCAAATCATTTGGTGTCATCATTCTACTTAAGTAATAATGGGAGTTTTCCTTCCCTTCATCATTCTCTTGGGCCAATGGCGCTCCAACAGACCTTTCTTGTGCTGAAATATATAATATCAACGGCTTTACAGGTATAAGGGCCTCTAGAACTGGAGGTTTCATTAAATATGATTTGATTCTCTCAAAGGTGTTAGCACAAGCTCGATCCCACTTTAAAAGAGCACCCTTATTCATGAGATGGCTAAACGATTGGCATCTCCCAGCTAGTTTTGAGATGAATCTCCTAAGATACGCTAGCTTTCCTTGAAGGCTTTTTAATTCATGAATATTTTGAGACTCGGGCATCTTCAAAATTGCTTCAACCTTTGCTTGATCGATTTCGATTCCCCTATGTTGCACAATGAAGCCTAGAAACTTTCTAGAACTAACCCCAAAGGCACATTTCAATGGGTTCATTCTAAGTTGATATCTTCTAGGCAGCTCAAACACCATTCTCAAGTCTTGCAAGTGGTTGTTTCGCTTTCTTGACTTCACCACCAAGTCATCAACATAACATTCAAAATTTTTGTGGAGCAACTCGTCAAAGATATTATGCATAACCCTTTGATAAGTGGAACTAGCATTCGTCAAACTAAAAGGCATCACTTTGTAGGAATAAATGCCCTTGGGCGTATGAAATGCAGTGAATTCTTCATCCTTTGGTGCCATGCAAATTTTGTTATAGCATGATGAACCGTCCATGAAAGACATCACCTCATAACTAGTGGTAGCATCAATCATCAACTCTGGGATGGGCATCAGAAACTCATCCTTAGGGCATGCGTTATTGAGATCCCTACTTTGAAATTGCTGAAAACTTGCGTTTCACGGATCCTTAGCTGCATTTCATAGGTAAGACATAGGCATGCACGAATTTTTCCAGGTCTATTGGTGCTAAGTTGCACTTGGCCTGCGTTCCGTGGGTATGCACCTAGAATTTCGCAAGTCTTAAGCAGCTGCTAGCCCCTATTTCTTCCAGTTAGTTCTCCATCAAATCCATCATACAAAAAAAATAACAAAAGATATGAAATGCAAATGAATTTAAAGACACTTGTGTTGCCTCCCAAGACACACTTAATTTAACATCGAGGCACGATGATTTTCCCTCACAACTCCATCATTCTTATGGAGGTTTGTCGTCCTTCTCAAGATCAACTTCATGCTCATCTTTGTCATTCGTCACATCTATCACCCTGCATTCATCAAGTGGTTCTGTTGGTTGACATACAAAAATATGAAATGACAATTATTCCTAATTGTATTTCAACTAAATAAGGTTGAAGTTTATATCCCTATCCTCAACAACAACTTCTATCCTCTCACCAATGGGTACGAGGTTCTTTGAATTGCTATTTTGTATTTACCTTTAACCCTTTTGATTTCCTTTTCCAAGTTCAATTGAAAGCCAAAAAATTTACTCATAAGGTGATCAGTCTCATAAATAAGCAATTAAAACAAGTAAATACAAACAACCATTAAAGAAGACTCAAATCTAGATTAAATCAGTCTTTGAAACAATCAACCTTCCATCATGGCCAAAACCCTAGAGTGCGAGTTTATCCACTCATAGGCAAGTGGAAAAACAAATAATTAATCATCATCATTTGAAATAAAATAGTAAAGAAGAGAAGAAGCCTAGTTCAGAATTTTGTCTTCCTTCCAAATGGCTTACAAGCCTCCACAAATGAAATACACAATGTAAAAATGAGCAATAACTTCTTAACAAACGCCCCAGAGGATGTATTTAAAGTTGAGCCTTCAAATAACGCTTCTTCCCTCCAACACTTAACTTTAAAATCAGAAATTTTCAGCCCGAAATAGGTCTGGTGCACCGCCCTCACCATCTCACCACAGAGCTAGTCCAATTTCCAGCAATTTCAGCTCTAGGATGGACCTGGTGCACGACCCTCATCATCTCACCAAGGACTTAACAATTTTTTTCACTTTTAACACCTCTAGCGCACCACTCTCACCATAACACCAGATTGTTAGCTGAATTCTTACACATTAGGACCCTTCCCTCGCACGACTTCCTCTATCTCACCAGAATTTTGGGAATTTTCTCTACATCTGGGAAGCTTTGGGGCTCCACACCCACCATCTCGCCAAGGTGTTAAATTAATATCCTCCAAAGTTAAGGAGGTAGTGAGGGGCGCTTGCCATAGCCCCAGAAATAATGAAATTATCTCATAAAGTTGAGGACCAAGTGCTAGGCGCCAGCCTTAGCCCTCGAACCTTCTTCTCAGCTTCTCAAACCTTCAACCTTGGTTCATTTTGGGTTCTTTTTCCTTGGTTTCCTGCGCAAAACACCTCAAATCATTTGTTAGAATACAAATACAACAACATATAAATTTATGCATTTCTTAAGGATTATGAACTCAAAAAAGGGTAAAAGATGGACAGAAACAAGGTAAATGGGGATTGAAATATGCCCAACATCACCACCCCACACATAAACCATTGTTCGTCCTTGAACAATCATTAATACATACATAAACTCAACTTTTACCATCACACTTGGTACCTCTATCAATCTATACTCAACAACAAGCATAGAGCATAAATAAAGTGGTTAATCAACATACAATAATTCCCACCAAGCACATGTAAAGGTTTCATAATCAAGACTACACAAACTCTATGATTGACTCATTTTTTCAAAACATAGGGCAACATGATAAAGAATGAAATATGCAACAAATATGTCATGACTCGAACATACACCCGGATCGTAGACACGGGACAAGAGACCCCGAGAGACCCCAAGTCAACCCATGGCACAACATTCAACTAATCTCAATTAAATAAATGGAATATTAAGCATAAAACATCACGGAAACGTAACCATGATATAACATCAGGAAATATCAAACATTTACATAGCTGAATACTACTCATTTTATCCGAAAGCCTCTACTCGTAAGATAGGTTGATGGAACATCATCCCCAACTAACCCGAGCAATACTAAAACATAATCAATAGGAAAGTGTATCAAACAGCCCTCGGAACATGAGGACTCACCAACAAGCTGATATCGTAGACTGGGATAGACTAATGATGAGGATGGCAGTACAGGTGAGACTACCAACAAAGTGTCTGTGGTGGACAATAATAGTGAGATGACTTTTGGATGGACACTGCCATCTTAAGCATTAACATAGAATGTGATCAATATGTGAATGCCTAATGATGAGGATGAGCCTGGGATCCGGACCCTGTATCATGAAACGATACAACATAGGAAGTATGCAGTCAATATGTGGAATGTACTGAGTATGCAAGGTAAGTAAAACAAACATTTCAAAAGTAAAGTAAACTCATAAATAGACACAGTAGAAGGACATCATGCTTGCATCAAAAATCTTCATAATAAACATAAGGCTCAAGACTTTCAAATCATTCATAATAATTCATTATCATAATCGTAAATAACTTTATCATAATATAACTTGAGTCAATAACATAAAAATAACAATGCATAAAAACATGCGGAACAAAGGGAGGACTCGTCATAACCGACACCATCATGGTAGAGCCTTTCATGATGCCCCACTGTCTCGCTCAAATGGGCAGAGCCGACCCTGGCTTGCCAGGCGAAGGCCGTGCATAAGGCGTTATATCACATCTTAAGGGATCATTATCAATACATCATAACATTTACAATCCATAGTGGAACATGGTTATGAGACACCGGCATAGTCCTTTGAATGTCGGGCTGCCGGTGCTAGACACGACTCCCAAAAACATGCATATTGGCTCATACATAAATCATTAACATCATGCATAAAAATTCATTGGATAAGATATAACATTTATCATCATTGACCCCCTTTAAAACATGCTTATCCAAGAATCAAGGATCCTTTTCATCGGCCAACATCATAAATCGATAAATCGTGAAATTCATTTCATAAATCATAAATCATTCTTCATCATGTGGACATTTCCAAATACTTCATCATATTCAATTCTTTCAAAATATGTTCATAAAAATGGGTAGCTTGGATTCATGCATTTCCATAATCAATAACTTAAAATAATGAATATTCATCATAAATCATAATTTCCATGAACTTCCACAAATGGGAAATTTGGATTTAAAAGCTTGAAACATGGATTAAAGAAACTAATGATAAAACATGCGCATCATTTGTAATTCAATAATTGAAAACACCATTAAAACATACCCATAAAGAGAAATCACATTGTTATGCTTTGTGTAAAATCCCATGGAATTTGAGTAGGAGAATTCATGGATTAACTTGAAATTGGGAATGGGTGAGGAAGAATTCCACCCATTTTAAAAACCTGCATACCAGGGGATAGATGTACTTAAATTTCCTTGAGCACCCACAAAGAAATTGACAAAAATTTGGGGAAGAAGGCCTTGAATCTCCCAAACATAAGAATGGGCATGCAATAGGTACTTAACTCCTCTTATCACAATAAGAAAATATCCAAAATGAAGTATTTTAGGCCTTAGGAACTTAGGATACTACAAAAACACCCTCATTAAAATGCAGGAAATATCTGGTCGCCGTCCTCACGAGGGACCTAACGGGTTGTTGCCCAGGGAACGACTCGTGGCCTTGATCTGTTGAGTCCACTGCCCAAAAACTCCAAGGGAACCCCACGGGTGACTTCACGAGTTGTGAGGTCAGAACACGACTCGTGGTCACCTTCCATGGCCTACACTGCCCATCCTAATATTGTCAATCCTCCAGGGTTGACCACAGGTGACCTTACGAGTCGTGAGGTCTGACCATGACTCATTGTCAGGCCCGTGGCCTCCTAACTCAGACTTTGCCTAACCAAGCTGACCACGAGTCACTTCACGACTCGTGGTCACTCCTCACGACTCACCTCACGAGTCGTTCTGTGACATGGTGCGAATTTTCAGTTTTTCTCCGTTTTCACTTCCAGATCTGATCCTTGGGTCCCGGAGGTATAAAAAGATAGTACACCAACTTAGACATCTTGTGACCCTCACTTTTAATGATGTTCCTCTCTCAGATTATGAACGCAAACACATGGAACATAGAAATCAAGGACCTCTCACACTCACAAACGATTTAATGCACATATATCACATATCGTAACCTCGCCCTTCATGTACATTTAGACCACTTGGTTGTTTCAAGAGATTCGAAACAGAAGGACTTTTCATGGTTGTAATATCAGCTAAGGGATGGGTAGGAATGATATTTATTTTATAGTTACAACCACCCTAATCACTTTTAAGACCTTTTTGATTTTTCTTGTCGACCACCTTTTCTTGTTGTTCACCCTTCACTTAACTCACCCTTTTCTTTTCTTTTCATGCCCCTTTTTCGGTACATGACTATAGTATTTGCTTATATCATCAATAAGAATTTTGCAATTAAAGCTTTATCATTCATTGTTCTAGAAATGAGTAAACAACATAATTCTGTGGGCACCCCTTTTCCTATTTTTCTTCTCTTACCATGTTTTTTTTCTTTTTCCCTTTACATTATACTTCGATGGACCTTTACTTTCAAGTCTCAAAAGGCCTAAGACTACTTTGGATCAAAAAGTAGGAGTTCTTACAAAGAAAGTGGTTAAGCTAATTTCATGGCTAAGAAAGAATAAGGCTTATGGCTCAAATGAGGTTAACTAGGGAGAATGTACAGGAAGGTAAAATGACATGGGAAAAACATTTGGCTTTTTCAAGGAAATTCCATGATCATATGCTAACTCTCTAACAACTAGCTATCCTATGTACACTAACGCAAGTTCTAGATGCTAGAATATGTACACAAAAGAAAATTTAGCTCACCTCTCATGGCAATCAAGATCTAGTCGACTTTCTATAGCTACACAATCACACTATCTTATTGAATGACATTTTCCATTACTAATCCCTAAGAATTATTTTGAGTCAAATTATAGAGATATGTGTGTCTCTCATGGATTCCTCACTTATGCATTCAATATGACTAGTCTACTAACTCTAGCATAGCATCTAAGTAGAATGTCAACAAGCACACAAGTGAATGATCTATGACTCAATTCTAAAAATAAAAAATATACGTGATAAAATTCCCTTAAAACGGTCGTCATGCATCTATCATAGGGAAGGGTCACTACTCTACGATGACACTAACTCCTAAAAAATTAAAAATTACACTGTTTGAAGGACTCCCCTTCGGGAAAGAACCGAGGCCATAAGAAAAATTGAAGGTTGGGTGAGATATGCCAAATTCAAACAATTTTCAAACAAAGCTCAATCGACATACTCACCCTTGACCGACAAAATCTATACTCTAAAATTAAACTAACACAAACAAAAAAAGAAAGAGATTAAATTAAAAACTAACACTCACAACTACTAAAGACAAATAGAGTGTATCCAACATCCTAAGACATCACAAGCCATCACCATCATACTAGCTATTACAAACCAAGACCTAACAAATCATATAAATACTACTACTGGGAATGACACTATGAAACGACCTACTACAAATATAGAAATCAAAGAACAAAGAGGAACCTTCCAACACACACTTAACTTGTGCACTATCCTCAGTGCACACACAGTCGTATCAAAAAGTAGGGTAAAAGGAACTTTGTGGCCACTAAGCATCATCATCAGGATTGTAATCCTGATCTTTATCCTCATCATCATCGCCATTAACCTGCATGACGTCCTTAGTAGCATCATCCTCCTCCCCATCATTATCCAGATCGTCGACACCATTAGTGAGCAATGTGGCCTCATCATCATCTAGCGGTTCCTTAAAGGTAGATCCCATTCTACACATCTGCATAGTAATCTCCGTGAGTAGGTATCTATCTTCAAGGGCTGTCATCTTCTCGGTTGTGGAAGGTCGGCCTCCTATCCTTAATTGCAAGTAAAGCATCCCAAATATATGACCTTGCAAGCTTTCATCATGATCCTGATGATTAGTTAAAGTGAGGCTTTGAGCTGTGGAAGTGATGGTCTCTTTAAATTTTGTAACATCAATAAAATTCCCTACCAGGTGCCCTGTTAGAGGTAGGTGGAGATCCGACTCTTCCTCCTCAACTCCTGCCTCTCGCAAATACTAATTTAAAAGACTACCACAACAATATTTCCATGTAGTTGTTCCGTGATCTCTGCATATTATCTCAAAGCACCTCACCAAAGTTAATTTCTATCCCCTTCATAAGCTTGTAAACCAGCATAATCCGCTCTTTAGTAATTTCTATCATGTGATTCCCTAGGAGAAACATGACACAAGCTATCTTCAGCCAAATATTCGCCTCATAGTTTAAGTAGGAGAACGCAAGTGTGGAGTGAGTTCCCTTGTGGTCCCTTGCCTATTGGGTAGATGAGTGTCACCACATAGAGTGTGACGGATGTCACGGTAGGGAGACCTCTCAAGAAAGATAATGTGCTCTGAAGGGTCTACTATAGGTATGCCAAGGAAAGCATTGAATCTCTTGTAAGTGAACCGCACCACCTGTCCCCTTATCTTTACTTTGGTGATTTCTCTAAATAATGTGTCCCATTTTGCATAGAACTTCCTCACCAAGGTGAGGTTGCACTCCTCTGGCTCAGTGAAGATGTAGCCAACTCCCAACTCACGGAGCTTGTCTCTCATAGAAGAGAACTCAAGCGCCAGGCAACCCTCAACGATCAAGTTTTCAAGAGCATACTTAGCCCCTTTCTGTGTGTTGAACTAGGTAAGCATGTGAGGCTCTACAGTCTGTGCTCCAAATCGTCTAGTAGGCTAGCCTTGGCCACTGATGAATTAGCTCCCTCTAAACCTTTTTAGAGCCTCTTTAGACCTTTGCCTGCTACTTCAATCTCCATTTGTTTGCTTTCTTTCGCTGCCATGATACCTATCAAGAAAAAATTAAGAACTACACAAGATTAGTTCGTGAATAACAAGACTAGCTGATTAAGTGTTAAAGGTGTAAAATTGACCCCACATTTAATTTGGTAGCATAATGGTGAGACTTTATCCAATGGGTACTTAAGACTTCCCCCACCATCTTCTAATATCACAAAACTAATTTATTCACCAACTCTAAATACAACAAAGTTCATCAATTCTTCAATCCTCACCTTATATTTTGCTTTTCAAGAATGCCTCAATTGGCCATCCCTCTCACTTTACCTTCTTCAATTCTTAATTCAAGTAATTCATACATATAAGTAGCATTATTCAATTCATTCTACAACCCAACAAACAATTTACTACCATCCATAAGGTATTAATCACGAATTTCAACAACTTAAGACTTATTTACCTTCAAGAATTCAATACCCATGTACTTTCTCTCTCTACCATTAATGCATCTACCCACCAAATTAATGAATTCAAATAACCATCTCCAAAACTTCAAATCATGATATTCAACCAAAAAAAGTTAATCCAACAACGATACACATTATCATGGAAGAATTTAAGACATTAAAGCTCATGAAACCCACAATGTGAAACTTAAGCTTTTTAGCAACTGTGGTGGTTTGAGTCTTTAATCTTGGGGAAGAAGGGTGTGGGAGTATGCTTTCAACATTACCTAAACAAGAGAGAAGAAAGATACTTACTTGAGTTTAGAAGAGGAGCTTCACAAAAACATGGAGAAGATAATAATGGAAGGGGAAGCTACGGGTTTAAGAGAGGTAGGAGAGAGAATTTTTTTATTTTTTTTTCAACTTCGTGATGGAAAATGATGAGTGGGAATTTAAATAAAGGTGTGGGGCCCAGGTTTTTGGTAATTTTAAGGTATTTGGGTCAATATTGACCTATTTTGACCAAAAAATTTCGGTTAAGAGGCTCCTGGCGCGCCGCTCCCTCTATCTCACCACAAACTTAGGAAAAAAATTTCTTCTAGGATTAGGTTTGGTTCGGTGCGCCACCCATAGAACCAACTTGTCTGATTTTTTTATTCTAAAGTTTAACACCTGGCAGGCCATGGTAGGTAACTCACCCCAGACTTACACTTTTTAAGCTCATTTTCCCAGTTTTTTGCCTCTAAATCTCTGTTCGTCTCTACAAAATAAAGAAAATGTAAAAATGTTAGAAAAGATAGGTTTCCTCCCAACAAGCGCCTTAGTTGTAGTCGTGGCACGACATTCATGGGTTGCCTCCCATGTAGAACCTGATTTAATGTAGCGGCACGAATATGGCCTCTTGCACTCCATCTGAGTGAAATGCTGACCAAACTGACAATTCATAGAACTTTCATACAGCCCACGCTGCTCAACTAACTAATTACTTCCTCTAGGTTCTACTACCGGCTTACTATGATGTCCTCATAGTAAGGAGGCATCCTTGCTGATCTAAGCACCTTGAAAATAGCCTCTTGACAATCCACCATCATAGACATCTTGCCCATCTTTACCTTTATGACGACATCAATGGTGGCTAAAAATCCTCTCCCCAAAATGAGAGGAACTGCTGCATCAGCTTCGTAATCTAGAATTATGAAGTCCATCAGAAGAATGAAAGGTCCCACCTTTATCGAGACGTCCTCTATTATTCCATCTGGGTAGGCCAGAGATCGGTCTGCCAGCTGCAGAGTTACTATGGTAGGACGAGGTTCACCTAAACCCAAAGTTTTGAACAGGTATACAGGCATCAAATTGATGCTAGAACCAAAATCAGATAAGGGTGAACCAACTTTCTTTTCTCCAATCACCACAGGAAGGGTGAAGGTCCCCGGGTCCTTCAACTTTTTTGGAATTTTATTCTGAACCCGAGAACTACACTATTCTGTAAGAGCCACAATTTCAAACTCTGTTCACCGCCTCTTTTTGTCCACAATGTTCTTCAGGTACTTAGCATATTCTGAATCTCACTACAAAAGCTCCACCAATGGAATGCTAACATGTATCTACTTCGACAAGTCAAGAAACTTCTTGTAAGTTGTATCCTCCTTCTTTTGAAACCTCTATGGGAATGAGGGTGGTGGTTTAGCTACTAGAACTTTTGGTTGTGAGTTACTTGACTCCTTGACCTCACTCTTGGACTTCTCAACCTGCTCATCATTACCTTCTTTTCTCTAGGGATCACCTCACCCAGCTCCTTACCACTACGCAAAGAGATTGCGCTCACATTTTTCTCGGGGTTCTTCTCCGTGTTACTTGAAATTTTCCTATTCGGTCTGATTTTCTACTATAGGGCCAATTGCCCCATCTGCCTCTCAAGCTCATGGATGGATTTTTGCATCTCATTCACTACCTGAGTCTATTGCACCATCCAGTGCTTCATCGTCTCCTTTGGAGAACTTCTCAACTGCTGGCCTTGAAGCCTTGGATAACTATTCTGAGGCATTTGGAAGTTCTGGTTCCCTCCTCATGAGGGAGTTGCTACATTTTTATACCCCTGATTATAGCCATTACCTTCAAAACTGCCATCACGATTCTGTTGTCCCACCAAAAATACAGATTTGGTGTTAAGTGGACAACCTGAAAATGCATGACCTTCTCCACATGCTTCATATGACGGTGGTGGATTTTGTACCTGATGTACTTGTTGTACTAGGATTCCTGTTGGTGTGGTTATAAATTTGCTAATCATATTCACTAGCTGGCTAATGTCTGCTCTGATTGCCGCAACACCATCTACCTCAAGCTTCCTTAACACTTTAGCTACCGCGAATCCTCTGCCTGAGTCTTGATAATCATGAATTCCCACTGACATGACGTTCAAGAGAGCCTAAATTTCATCATCGCTTTTTGAAAGAATTTTTCCCTATGTGGTAGTATCAAGAAGGATCTTTGACTCGATCTTCAAACCCTCTATAAATTTATGCCCGATAATCTCCTTAGGCTATATGTGGTGCAGAAAATCCCTCAGATAGCCCTTGTAACATTCCCACGCCTGAGCTAAGGTCTCACTATCATTCTACACAAAGCCAAAGATCCTCCCTCTCAACTCCTTGATTCTTCTTGAAGAGAAAAACCTGTTGATAAATTTGTTAGAAAGAGCCTCCCATGCGGTGATGAAACCTGCTGGCTCATTTTGAAGCCACTCCTTGGCTTCACCAATCAATGAGAATGGAAACAATGTCAACTTAACATATTCATCTGACACATTCTTCTAGTGGAAATTCTCGCTCAACTCCACGAATGTCATCAGATGCCTGGATCCTTGTTTCGCTTGCCCTGATATTGGCAAGTGTTTTGGACCAACCGCACGGTTCCTTCCTTCAGCTCAAAGTTCCTAGTGATAGTTGGCTTGACGATCGCTTTAGAAACGTTCTCAAAATTCAGCCTTGCAAAATTCAATACTGGAACTCTCTCTTGCTTGTTGCCCTGTAACTGCTCATTATTCTCCATGATTAACCTTCAAAAGGTTCTCTCAATTTAAGGATCAAGAGAAGACAAAAGTGATTCTTCACTTCTCATACTTGGCATACACTGAGCACACAACCCTGTAACTTTAGAAAAATAAAGAAACAAACATAAAATAGAGAATAGCGGAATAAAATCCTAACATAAAAACAATCAAACAATATTTAAGTCCCCGACAATGGTGCCAAAAACATGATTTCACCCAAGCACACGTGGTCTCCAAGTTATATAGGACCGGAAGCCCTGATTACTGTACCCATAGAGACTTGTCAGTTCAATTGTTATAAGGTTATCACATTATTTTGCTATTCTATCAAAACAATTTAAATAGGGAATGATTTATGAAGTTAAACTACTAACAACTTTAAATGTAAAATTAACTAAAGACAATTGCAAGCTTCGTGTTTTACTTCGATGATGATGAAAATCGAGGGAAATGGTACTTGTTTGGTTTCAAGTTGAGTTTTCAAGACGTGATTACAATAGAATGATTCTTCCTATGGTTACTAGTTGCAAGTTACTATCCTATTTTTGGCCATTATTCCTAGCATACAAGAACTATTTGACGAACCCTAACACCTATATCCCCTATGGTCGCAGGATAAACATGAAACGATGATTATGCCTACTTGTATTTCAACTAAATAAGGTTGAAGTTTATATCCCTATCCTCAACAACAACTTCTATCCTCTCACTAATGTATTCGAGGGTCTTTGAATTCATGTTATGTTTTTACCATTAACCCTTTTGATTCCCTTTCCCAAGTTCAATCGGAAGCCAACAGATTTACTTATAAGGTGATTAGTCTCATAAATAAGAAATTAAAACAAGTAAATACACACAACCATTAAAGAAGAATCGAATTTATATTAAATCAGTCTTTCAAATAATCAACCATCTACCGTGGGCAAAACCCTAGAACATGAGTTTACCAAATCATTGACAAGTGGAAAAATGAATATATAATCATCATCATTCAAAATAAAATAGTAAAGAAGAGAAGAAACCTTGTTTAGAACTTTGTCTTCCTTCCGAACGGCTTATAAGCCTCCACAACTGAAATACAGAGTGTAAAAATGAGCAACTTCTTTACAAACGCCCTAGAGGATGTATTTATAGTTGAGCCTTCAAATAACTCTTCTGCCCTCCAACACTTATCTTTAAAATTGAAAATTTTCAGCCAAGAATAGGTCTGGTGCGCCGCCCTCACCATCTCACCACAGAGTTAGTCAACTTTCAAGCAATTTCAGCTCTAGGATGGACCTAGTGTGCGACCCTCATCATCTCACCAAGGACTTAACCAATTTTATGCACTTCTAACACTTTAGCGTGCCATTCTCACCATAGCACCAGAGTGTTAGTCAAATTCTTGCATATTAGGACCCTTCTAGCGTGCGGCTTCCACTATCTCACCTGAATTTTTGGAATTTTCTGTATGTCTAGGAAGCTCTGGGGATCCACACCCACCATCTTTCTAAGGTGTTGAATAAACATCCTCCTAAGTTAAGGAGATGGAATGGGCACCATCCATAGCCCCATAAATGATTAAATTATCTCATGAAGTTGATGACCAAGCGCTGGGCACCAGCCATAGTCCCCGAACCTTCTTCTAAGCTTCTCAAACCTTCAACCTTGGTTGATTTTTGATCCCTTTTCCTTGGTTTCTTGCTCAAAAAACCTCAAATTATTTTTTAGCATAAAAAACACACAACCATATGAATTTATGCATTTCTTAAGGATTATGAACTCAAAACAAGGTAAAAGATGGGCAAAATAGGCAAATGGGCATAGAAATATGCACAACATCACCAACCCACACTTAAACCATTGTTCGTCCTCGAACAATCCTTAATACACACATAAACTCATCCTTTACCATCACACTTGGTACCTCTATCAATCCATTCTCAACCACTAGCGTAGAGAATAGATCATGTGGTTCAGCAACATACAACAATTCTCATCAAGCACATGTAAAGGTTTCACAATCAATACTACACAACCTCTATAATTGACTCATTTTTTCAAAACATAGGGCCAATATGATCAAGTATGAAATATGCAATAGATAGAATACCTACTTAGACATCTTGTGCCCCTCATTTTTAGTGATGTTCCTCTCTCATCTTATCTATGCAAACACATGAAACATAGAAAGCAAGGCACTCTCACACTCACAAATGATTACATA
Organism: Datura stramonium; assembly: GCA_018107945.1. Taxonomy (NCBI): domain Eukaryota; kingdom Viridiplantae; phylum Streptophyta; class Magnoliopsida; order Solanales; family Solanaceae; genus Datura; species Datura stramonium. Next base: position 40,962 of record JACEIK010000793.1, read on the forward strand.
CCATAAGCTTGCCGTTCATGTACATTTAGACTACTTGGTTGTTTCAAGAGATTCAAATCACATTATTGGTTGTAGTGTCAGCTAAGGGACGGGTAGGAATGATATTTCTTTTATAGTGACTATCCTCTTAAGCACTTTTAAGACATCTTTGACTTTTCAAGTCCACCACCTTTATCCTTGTTTGTTCACCCTTCACTAACTCCCACTTTTTCTTTCTTTTCTTTTCATGCCCCTTTTTCGCTACTTGACTACTAGTCTTTTCTTATAACATCACTAAGAAATTTGCAATTAAAGCTCTATCATTCATTGTTCTAGCAACAAGTAAACAACACAATTTTGTGGGCACCCCTTTTCCTATTTTTCTTTTCTTACCACAATTTTTTCTTTTTTCCTTAACATTATACTTTGATGGACCTTTACTTTCATGACTCAAAGTTTCTAAGACTAGTTTAGATCAACCAGTCTGAGGTCTCACAAAAAAGGGGTTAAGCTACTTTCATCACTAAGAAAGAATAAGGCTTATGACTCAAATGTGGTTAACTAGGGAGAATGTACAGGAAGGTAAAACAATATGGGAAAAATATTTGGATTTTCCAAAGAAATGCCTTGATCATATACTAACTCCCTAACAACTAGCTATCCTATGTAAACTAAGGCAAGTTCTAGATGCTAGAATATGTACATACAAGATAATTTAGCTCACCTCTCATGGCAATCTAGAATTTAGTCAGTTTCCCATAGCTACACAATCACACTATCATATTGAATGAAATTTATCATTATTAAGCCCTAAGAATAATTTTTAGTCAAATTAAAGAGATATGTGTGTCTCTCATGAATTCCTCACTTATGCATTCAAGATGACCACTTTACTAACTCTAGCATAACAACTAAGTAGAATGTCAACAAGCACACAAGTGAATGATCTACGATTCAATCCTAAAAATAATAAAAATATGTGACGAAATTCCCTTAAGATGGTCTTCATCCATCTATCAGAGGGAAGGGTCACTACTCTATGATGACACTAACTCCTAAAAAATTAAAAATCACTCGGTTCAAAGGATTCCCCTTCGGAAAAGAACCGAGACCATAAGAAAAATTGAAGGTTGGGTGAGATATGCCAAATTCAAACAATTTTCAAATAATGCTCAATAGACATACTCACCCTTGAACGACAAAATCTAGAATCTAAAACTAAACTAACACTAACAAAAAAAGAAAAAGATTAAACTAAAAACTAACACTCACAACTACTAAAGACAAATAGAGTATCCAACATCCTAAGGCATCACAAATCATCAGCATCATACTAGCGATTACAAACCAAGACCTTTCAAATCATAGAGCTACTATTACGGGGAATGACACTATGCTACGACCTACTACAAATATAGCAATCCATGAACAAAGAGGAACCTTCCACCCCACAGTTAAACAGTGCACTGTCCTCAATGCACACACAACCATATCAAAAAGTAGGGTAAAAGGAACTTCCTGGCCACTAAGCATCATCATTAGGATTGTAATCATGATCTTCATCATCATCATCATCTCCATCAATTTTCATGGCACCCGTAGTAGCATTATCCTCCTCTTTATTATTATCTAGATCATCAACACTGTTAGTAATCACTATGGCCTCATCATCATCAAACGGCTCCTTAAAAGTAGGTCCCACTCTACACATCTGCATGGCACTCTCCGTGAGTGGGTATCCTCAAAGGTTGTCATCTCTTTGGCTGTGGCAGGTCGACATCCTATCTTCAACTGCAAGTCCAGTGTCCCAAATATACAACCTTTCCAATTTTCATCTCAAGCCTAATGATCAACTATAGTGAGGCCTTGAACTATGGAAGTGATGGTCTCCTTCACTTTTGTATCATCAATCATCTTCCCTGCCAGGTGCCCTATTAGAGGTTGGTGGAGATCTGCCTATTCCTTCTCAACTCCTGCCTCATGCAAATACTGGGTCAAAAGCCTGCCACAACAATATTTTCACCTGCAGTTGTCCCGTGATATCCGCATATTATCCTAGAGAACATCACCAAAGTTAATTGGTGTCCCTTTCATAAGCATGTACACCAGCACAACTCGCTCTCTAGTGTTTTTTTTCATGCGAATCCCAGGGAGAAAAACGACACAAACTATCTTCACCTAAACTTTCGCCTCCTTGTTTAAGTAGGAGAACACAAGAGTAGAGTGAGTGCCCATGTGGTCCCTTGCCCATTGGGTAGATGAATGCTCACCATATAGAGTGTGATGGATGTCATGATAAGGAGCCTCTCACACATTATAAATTACTTTGAAGGGTCTACTGTAGGTGTGCCCAGGAAAGAATTGAGCCTCTTGTAAGTGAAACACCACTTGACTCCTTATATTTACTTGGGTGCTTTCTCTAAATGATATGTCCCAGTTTGTGTAGAACTCCCTCACCAAGGTGAGGTTGCACTCCTCTGGCTCATCAAAGATATAGCCAACTCCCAACTCACGGAGCTTTTCTCTAATAGTAGGGAACTCAAGCGCCAGCCGACCCTCATCAATCCAGTTTTTAGGAGCATGCTTAGCCTCTTTCTATGTTGAATCAGGTAAGCCAATGAGGCTTTACAAAATGTGCTCCAAATCCTGCAAAAGCTCCACCAATGGAATGTTAACATATGCCTGCTTTAAAAAGTCAAGAAATTTCCTCAAGCTGTATCCTCCTTCTTCTTTTGAAACATTTGTAGGAATGGGGGAGGTGGTCTAGATACTATAACTTTTGGTTGTGAGTTTATTGACTCCCTGACCTCATTCTTGGACTTCTCAACCTGCTCATCATCAAACTTCTTTTATTCTGGGGATCACCTCACCCATCTCCTTATCACTGTGCAAAGAGATTTCACTCACATTTTCCTTGGGGTTCTTCTCGGTGTTACTCGAAAGTGCCCCTTTCAGTTTGTTTGTCTTCTATAGGGCCAATTTCCCCATCTGCCTCTCAAGCTCATGGATGGAGTTTTGCATCTCATTCACTACCTAAGTCTATTGCACCATATGTTGCTTAATCATCTCCTTAAGAGAACTACTAAACTGCTGGCCTTGAGGCCTTGGTTAACTATTCTAGGGCCTTTGAAAGTCTGGTTCCCTCCCCATGGGGGATTTTCTGTCATGCCCCAAAACTAGGATAGGGCGCAACTGACTCTCTATTTTAAACTCAATATCATGCAGTTTTAGTCCTTCAGACAGAATTATACTTGCTTCAATATGAGTGTGAAAACATAGGAATATTAGCCCTTTCGGCAATATATTTTTGTGCTTGAACAATGAGGATAGGACACCTTAACATACCTTTTTTCGATGAAATTTTCTTTAGCCGATTTTCTATTTCAATGATCAACCTTCAACCTCCTTAATACCGTGGATATATATTCCAACAACAAGCTTAATATGTGGCACAAAATCCAGCCCAAAATAACTTACCAAAGGCAGTCATAATAGCAATAACAACACATGGCAACATCAATAATATTTAGCCATTTTCTCTACTACTTTTCACTAGCTTTTGAGGGAGAAACAAGAGGGAGTATTACCTTACTTCTTATTTAATTATTCCCCTCAATATGAATTATAATTACATCCAAAGAAACATACAAAATCCTAAGAAAAACGAGCAAAACTCAGCAAAAAAACAGTCCATCAGCAGTTCATTTAGCTGCCAATTTTCAGCTTTTTACATTGCAATTTGAGAGGTTTAAAGGGGGTGAAATTAATTCTTCCCGTCAATATGAAGTAGAATTCCAGCCAAATAAACAACCAAAAATCCTAAGAAAAATGATCAAAACTCAGCTAAAAAATAGTCCATCCGTAGTTCACTTAGCTACCAATTTCCAGCTTTTCGCTTTGCAATTTGAGAGGTTTAAAGGAGGTGAAATTCTTACCTTTCCTATTGGTTTCAATTTCTATTCAAAGATGGATATATAGGTAGTCCAAATATATTTTGAAACAAAGAAAACCACCTTCAAAACCTTCCCAAAATGCGAGCTCAAAAACAACCCCTAACACACTTGGCAAAGAATTCTCAACTTGTCTTATGATTTGCTTGAACTTTGCTTAATGTTTCCTCCTTTTCTTTTCTTTGTTCTATCTACTAAAATTGAGAGAGAAATTGAATCCATAGCAAGCTGAACGATTTAGATTAGGATGAAATGCTCTCTACAAGTGAAAAATCTTATTTTAAAGTGAATAGCGCGGTGAAGGCGCTAGGGCGTCATGTCCACGTAACTGCTAAGGATGCCTTGGTAAAATGACCATAAATTCTTACTCCAAACTCCAATTAACGAGTGGTTTGATGTTCTGAAAACTAGACTCAAAGACCTTTACTTTGATATGTTGTGGTGCTTCTAATTCATTTTGGGAGATATGGTCATTTAAAGCTGATCCTTACTTATGAACTTTACATACTCTTTGCTTTTCCCTTCGTACATGTTTCTCTCATCACCTACGACCAATATACAAGCCTTCTTTCCTTAACATAGAATATAAACATTAAATAATCATCAAAAAAAATTTTGGGGTGTAACATCCTCCCCCTTAGAAACATTCATCCTCGAATGAGGGTTTACTTCACTTTATCATGCTTTAAAATCAAATACCTACCTCGATATAAAAATCGGTGTCGTAAATAGGTGAGGGAACTTCTTCCTTATTTTGTACTCATCTTCCCAATTTACTTCCTCGATGTAATATCTTAACCGATGTAACTTCTTTAGTTTGTAGGTTCCTGTCCTGTCAACTAAGGATAGCGACTGGGGCCTCCGAATAGGTCATCTCCTAATAGATCTGGACATCCTCAATAAGCATAACACGAGTTGGGTCTCCCATACATTTTGTAACATTGAAACATGAAATACCGGATGGATTATCGCTAGCTCTAGCAGCAACTCCAACTCATAGGCTACCTACCTTAAGAAATCCCTAATCATCAATATGAAACTCTAGCGCTCGACGACGTACTTTAGCATAAGATTTTTTCCTACTCTGAGCTGTGTAGTCTCTTATGATCTTCATCATATCAATATCCTGATGCACTGCATCTAGCCCTAATAATTTTGCCTTGTTGAGCTCAAGCCAGCCTATTGGCGATCTACACCTCCGCTCATATAAAGCTTCATATGTAGCCATCTAAATGGTTGCATGATAGATATTATTGCATGCAAACTCAATCAAAGACAAATGGTCATTCTAATTTCCATAAAAGTATAAAACATAGGCATGCAACAGTGTCTGTATAGGGTGCTCGTTCTGTTTGTCAATCCGGGGATGAAAAACTATGCTAAGGCTTACATGAGTGTCTAGACCTTTCTAGAAAGACTTCCAAAAGTTCACCGTAAATTATGGGCCTCAATGTGAAATAATAGATAGCATAATTCCATGCAAGAAATCTATCTCATGTATGTAGAGTATGGCATAATACTCAACAATATTAGTAGTCTAGCTTGGCAGGAAGTGAGCTAATTTAGTGAATATGTCAATAATAACCTGTAATACCCCGAAAGTGTTAAAGACTAGACCCAGGAATTTAAAATTGGAAGTTGGAAAAACTTTGGAGAATTACCATAGAATGGGTCATGTAACGGATAATTGGTTCCATCAACGATCCATAGGATGTGTACGGGGTGAGGTTTTGGAAGTTCGGAGTTGGGAGTAATGGGTGTAGAAATGACTCATTGTTTGATGTCATGAGTCATTTTATAGGGTCGTCATGAGATTGGTCCTTGGTAAAGGGAGAAGGAATGAGTCGTGGAACGACCCATTTCAGGTAACAACGGGTCATGGTCAGTAGTCATGAAAAGGGGTCCCAGGTTAAGGCAGTGATGACGACGACTGGCAGAAATGAGTCATTGGGTCTAGCAACGACCCATCCTATCCGGTCGTGGTGAGGGATTAGAGACTTGAACTCAGGGTAAAGCAACGAGTGGTAGCGACAGACCGTAGGAGCTGATGACGGATCATTCTGTCATCCGTTGTCACCATCAGTTCCGAATTTTTAGGAAATTCATTAAGGGAATTTTCATCATTCCTAAGTCCTAGGGTCCTAAACTACGTTGTTTAAGGCTCGAAATGTAGTGTTTTATGAAGGTAAAATCTATCCTAGGCTCATTCACATCCATGCATGCATACTGAAGGAGTTTAGGAGGTGATCAAGCTAGGTTTCTTCATGCTTTCCTTCAACCTTTCATTGGACTTTCAAGGAGTGGAAAAATCAGATCTTCCCCAGGTATGTAGAGTTATGAATGGGTGAATCTGTTCACACCCATGCCCAATCTCTCTCTAAATAATGGAAATTCCTATGTTGATTCTATGGGGTTTTAACCCAATGCATGAAATTCCTAATTCTCTACATGGCTATGATCTAAATGAGTTTTATTAATGAAATTTTGAATCATGGGTAAGTTTTACTTTGTTTTTCATTAAAATTCATCTTTCAAGTTTTATAAATTTAAAAGCCCATTTATGAGAAGTTCATCAAAGTTGAGGTTTATGATGAATGTTCATGTATGAAGAGATAGTATTGATGAAAAATATGTTTTCAAGTTACCCATGTTTATAATCATGTTTTCAAGTGAATGGATTATTTTCAAGCATGTTAAAGTATTGGGCAATGCCCACATGTTCAAATATGATTTATGATTTATGATATGGATTTCATGATTTATCGATTTATGACGTTGGCCGATTATGAGCCCTTGATTCATGGATAAACATGTACGTAAATGGGGATCACCGATGTTAGTGTTTATTTGGCCATGAATCTCATGAATGATGTTTATGATTTACATACGAGCCTAATGTGGATGTTTTTGGGAGCAGTGTCTAGCATCGAGTAGCCCGACTTTCAAAGGACTACTTCAGTGTCTCATAACTATGTGCCACAATAGATTCATATTGATACACTACAATGTTAATGGATCCCCTCTTTCGTGATATCATATACTGCATGTCCCTTGCTTGGCAAGCCTGGGACAACTCTGTCCACTTAAGTGAGATAGTTGGGGCATCATGTAAGGCTCTACCATGATGGTGTTGGTTATCACGAGTCCTACCATTGTTTCTCATGATTAATGCTGGGCTATGTTCATATCATTTTGGGCTTAAGTCACGTTTAATGAAGCTTTTCTCCTATTATTATGATTATGATTGATTTACAAATGTTTTGAAAACCTTGAGCCTTATGTTACATAATGATATTTATTATATGAGCATGTTGTCCTACTCTTATGAACTTTTAATGTATTTTAAATGTCTGTTTTACTTACCTTGCATACTAGATACATTCGACATACTGATCGTATACTTTATGCTGTATCGTTTCATGATACAAGCTCCGACCTTCAGACCCAACACCGGCATTAGCTTGTTCCCGGAGTTAGCATCCAGTTCATTGGTGAGTCCTCATCTCCTGAGGACTAGTTGATATCAGTTATCCTTTATGTTTAGTTTTCCAGACTTGTCGGGTTAGTTGGGGGTGTTGTCCCATCAACCCACAGATATGTTAGAGGCTTTCAGACTATATGTAGTATTTAGTAGTCATGTACGAAGTGTGTTTAGTTTCCTATGTTATGTTATTATTATGCTTTTGCTATGTTATTATGTTGGGTATTCTGCTTTATTTATTGAGTTAGATGTATGTTCATGCCATGGTTCGACTTGGAGTCTCTAGGGCTCCTTGTCCCGTATTGCTATCCGGGTCTACATTCGGGTCATGACAAACTTAGTATCAGAGCAATAGGTTTGAAGTGTCCTAGGGTGTCTGAAAGCCACGTTAAGTAGAGGTTTTTTCATAGGTTTTAAGCGCACAACACTTATGAAGAAGAGGCGATGAGAAGTTTAGGAAATGTTCCCTTCTTTCATGATCTATGTTGTGCGATGAAATGTCTCCGTATCCTTATAACTCGTGCTATTTGCGATTGCAGAATCATGGCTCCGCGTAGAGTTAACGGTAGGAGGAATGGGAATGGAAACGACAACGAGGATGGAAACGGAGATGGATACCAACAAGCCCCACCAGTCCAAGAGTACCATGCACCAGAGATGGTTGCCCATGTTGAATTTAGGGAAGCCATTTAGATGCTAGCGCAGGCCTTGACTGCTCAGGTCAACCAGCAGGCAGTGGTGCATATCCCGTAAAATAGAATTATGGTGGCATCACGGGTTACAGATTTCTTGAGGATGAACCCACTAGAATTCCTTGTGTCAAAAGTAGATGAGGACCCGCATAATTTTATTGATGAGATTGTGAAGATCACCCAGGTCATGGGGGTGAATGGAATGGAGTGTGCCGAGTTGGCCTCTTATCAATTGAAGGGGGTCTCACATATATGGTTTCGATAGTGGAAAGATAGTAGGGCCGCCAGAGCAGGTCCTGTACTTGGGAGGAGTTTCATCTTGCTTTCCAAGAAAGGTTCTTCCCTCATGAGATGAGGGAGTTGAAGGCAATCGAGTTCCTGAATCTTAAGTAGGGGAAGATGATGGTATAGGATTATTCCCTTGAGTTCACTCACTTATCAAAGTACACCCAGGGTTAGTGTTCGATCATAGGGCACGAGTGAGCAGGTTCATTCTTGGGGTGGCGAACTATTTGGACAAGGATTGTAGGACCGCTATGCTCCACCAGGATATGGACTTCCTTCAGATAGTATTATACGCCCAACAGATGGAGGCGGCATATGTGAGGGAGAGAGAGGCCAAAAGGGCCCGGACAGATTGCTGTGAGTTCACTCAGCAGAGATCCAGTGGTTGTCACCGCCCTAATATTCAACAAAGATCATTGGTTTTAGCACCATCATCAGCTGGTGTTCCATCAAAACCCAAGGGTGATCAGAGGAGTAGGGCCTCAGGTTCAAGGGACCAGAGGGGCATGTAGGCTGAGCGCATATTTTTGTCCTGTGGGAAGTGTGGCAAGAGTAATGCCGGGGAGTGTTTGCTCAGCTGATATATCTATTATGGGTACAGTATATCCGACCAGATGCGCCGAGTGTGTCCATTGTCTAGACAGGGTGATGATAGAGGTCGTGCATAAACTACCAGGTCAGCAGCAACTCCATCACGCTTAGCTCTGTAGGGGGCATCCACTAGTGGGGGTGACGGACAGCGCTAGAACAGATTCTATGCCCTCGCCTCGCGTCAGGAGGAGGAGACTTCACCGAATGTGGTTACTGGTATGTTATGAGTGTTTCTCCTTGATGGTTATTCTTTGTTAGATCCAGGGGCTACCTTGTCTTTTGTGACACCTTATATTGCTAATAGCTTTGGAGTCAGTCCCTAAATTCTGTCAGAACCATTCTCAGTCTCTACTCCCGTTAGTGATTCATTTGTAGCTAGGAGGGTATATTGAAGTTACCCGGTCTCTGTATTGCAGAAATTCATCTCCGCAGACCTAGTAGAATTGGCCATGACTAAGTTTGATGTTATCCTCAGCATGGATTGGCTTTTTTCATGTTACGCCTTCGTTAATTGTAGAACCCGTGTGGTAGAGTTCAGATTTCCAGGTGATCTAGTAATACAATGGAAGGGTAGTTCAACTTTTCCTATTGGTAGTTTCATTTCCTACCTTAAGGCCAGAAAGATGATTTCTAAAGGTTGTGTGTACAAATAAGTTAGCGTTAAGGATGCTATGTCTGAGACAGTGACTATCCAGCCAGTCCCAGTAGTAAGTGAGTTGCAGAGGTCTTTCCAGATGATTTGCTAGGAATCCCTCCCGAGCGGGATATTGATTTTTTTATCAACCTTCTTCCCGATACGCAACCTATATCTATTCCTCCTTATGGAATTGCTCCAGAAGAGTTAAAAGAGTTGAAGGAACAGATGAAGGATTGTTTGGATAAGGGTTTCATTAGACCGATAAAATCCCTATGGGGAGCACCGATTCTCTTTGTCCAAAAGACAGATGGTTCTTTATGTATATGTATTGATTATCGAAAATTGAACAAGGTCATCATCAGGAACAGGTATCCTCTACCCATGATTGATGATTTGTTTGACCAGCTTCAGGGCGGCAAGTTCTTTCCAAAGATAAACCTTATATCCGAGTACCATTAGCTTAGAGTTCGGGAGAGAGACATCCCAAAGACAACCTTTAGTACACGGTATGGTTAATATGAGTTTGAACTTATGTCGTTTGGACTAACTAATGCTCTTGCAGCTTTTATGGACTTGATGAATAGGGGTTCAAGCCATACATGGATATGTTCGTGATTGTGTTTATCGATGACATCCTGATATACTCTCGGAGAGAGGAGGAGCATTCTTCTCATTTGAGGGTGGTGCTACAAAATCTCAAGGATCGCCAGATATATGCTAAATTCGGCAAGTGCGAGTTTTGGTTGAACTTAGTAGCATTTTTGGGCCGTGTGGTGTCAAGTGAGGGTATAAAGGTAGATTCACAGAAGATAGAAGCGGTGAAGAATTGGCCCATACCAGTGAATCCTTCAGATATCAGAAGTTTCTTGGGCTTAGTTGGCTACTACCATAGGTTTGTCAAGGGGTTTTCATCTATTGCAGCATCGTTGACTAAACTGACAAAGAAGAAAGCCAAATTCCAATGGTCGGAGGCTTTTGAGAGGAGCTTTCAAGAGATCAAGACTCGACTTACCTCAGCACCGGTGTTAACTCTACCCGAGGGTACCGATGGGTTCGTGGTGTATTGTGATGCTTCAAGGATCGGACTTGGGTGTGTATTGATGCAACACGGAAAGTTATAACTACACTTCTAGAAAGATGAAAGTACATGAATGGAATGACCCGACTCATGATCTCGAATTTAGACAGTAGTATTCGCCCTTGAAAGCCATGAACACTATTTGTAGGTCACGTGGATGTGTTTATGGACCATAGGTCTACAATATGTGTTTACCTAGAAGGATCTAATCTTCGGCAAAGGAGGTGGTTGGAGCTCTTGGGATTATGATATGAGATCGGAACTCGACTTACCTCCAATAAATTGTTAACTCTGCCGAGGTACCGATGGTTAAGTGGTGTATTGTGATGCTTCAAGGGTCGGACTTGGGTGTGTATTGATGCAACATGGAAAAGTTATAGCTTACACTTCTAGAAAGATGAAAGTACATGAATGGGACGACCGGAGCTCGCGCAGTCTCGAATTGGCGGCGGTAGTATTCGCCTTGAAAATTTTGAGACACTATTTGTACGGAGGTCCACGTGGATGTGTTTATGGACGTGTTTATGGACCATAAGAGTCTACAATATGTGTTTACCTAGAAGGATCTCAATCTTCGGCAAAGGAGGTGGTTGGAGCTACTTAAGGATTATGATATGAATGTCATTTATCATTTGGGAAAGGTTAATGTAGTAGAAGACGCACTTAGCAAAACCTCCATGGAAAGTGTGTTCCATGTAGATGGGGGAAAGAAGGAGCTGGTGAAAGACCTGCATCGACTTGCAAGGCTGGGAGTTCGTTTGGTTGATTCGAGCGTTGGCGATGTTATTGTTCAGAATGGATCAGAGTCTTCCTTGGTGACAAATTTAAAATCTATACAAGACGAGGACCCTATTTTGGTAAAGTTAAAGGAAGCCGTTCGGAATCAGAAGGTGGAGGTCTTCTCCAAAGGCAGAGATGGTGTGCTTTGATACCAAGGTCTCTTATGCATTTCGGATGTTGGTGATTTGAGGAACCGAATGTTCCATAAGGCTAATGGATCGATGTATTCAATCCATCCAGGTGCCACCAAGATTTAGCGTGACTTATGGGAAGTTTATTGTTTGAATGACATGAAGAAGGACATCACAGAATTTGTAGCTAAGCGCCCAACTGTCAGCAAGTAAAGGTTGAGCATCAGAGACAAGGAGGGGTGCATCAGGATATCAGTATTCCTACTAGAAAATAGGAATAAATCAATATGGGCTTCATAACAGGTCTGCCTCACATTTGTCAACAATATGACTCCATTTGGGTGGTTGTGGACAGGTTGACCAAAGTCGCTCATTTTCTACCGGTCAAAACCACGTATTCAGCGGTGGATTATGGCAACCTATACATTCGAGAGCTAGTTCGGTTGCATGGAGTTCCCTTGTACATCATATTAGATAGAGGTACCCAATTTACCTCACAGTTTTTAAGGTTGTTTAAAAAAAGATTGGGTACACAAGTTAAGCTTAGTAGAGCATTTCACCCGCAAATAGATGGTCAAGAAGAGCGGACAATTCAGACTCTCGAGGACATGTTTAGAGCATGTGTTATTGACTTTAAAGGTAGTTGGGACAATCATTTTCCTCTTATTGAGTTTGCGTACAATAACAACAACCATTCTAGCATTCAAATGCCTCCATTTAAGGCTCTCTATGGTCGGATATGTAGATTGCCTATTTTTTTGGTCGAAGTTGGTGAAGCTGCGATGATAGAACAAGATTCAGTCCATGAGGCCTTGGAGAAAGTTCAGCTCATACGGGAAAGGTTGAAAATAGCTCAAAGCCGCCAAAAGTCCTATACCGATGTGAGAAGGAGAGAACTTGAGTTCGAAGTGGGTGATTGGGTGTTTCTAAAGATGTCTCCCAAGAAGGGAGTGACGAGGTTTGGAAATAAAGGAAAACTCATTCCTCGTTATGTTGGATATGACGAGGGGTGTTTCTAAAGATGTCTCCCCTACTGGATTGTGAAGTGGGTTCTTAAGGTGGCATATGAATTGGAGTTGCTCTCAGAATTAGCTTTTTTTCATCCTATTTTTTAGGTATCACTCTTGAAGAAGTGTTTGGCTGATCCAACTCTAGTTGTCCTGGTCAACAGTTTTGGTGTGAGAGACAGCCTTAGGTGAGGAGGTTCCGGTGGAAATATTGGATCGTCAGGTTCGAAGTCTAAGAAATAAGGAAGTAGCTTCAGTTAAAGTTTTATGGAGGAACCAGCATGTTGAGAGAGCTACGTGGGAAGTTGAAGCAAACATGATGGCTACATACCCACATTTATTCTTTACCAGCTAAGTTCCAGCTTGAGGTATCTGTTTTTTCCCTAGTTCACTATTTAGTTTTCATGTTAAGTTTATGTGCCCAATTTCTTTCATGTATGTGGATGTGTATATGATTCATGAATTCAGTTTAGCCATGTAGTGTAAATCGAAGTTAGTCATTCTGTTAGTTTCAGCTTGAAAAATCAGTAACTGAGTGTGATGATTGCATTCCTTGTTTTCTATATGTTTTCCCACATTTGAGGACGAATGTTCCCAAGGGGGAGAGTTTGTAATACCCCAAAAGTGCCTAAGACTAAATCCGAAAATTTAAAATTAAAAGTTGGTAAAAATCTAGAGAATTACCACAGAACGGGCCATGTAACGGGTCCACCAACGATCCGTAGGATGCGTCTATGGTGAGATTCTGGAATTTCAGAGTTGGGAGTAATAGATGTAGAAATGACTCATTGTTTGATGTCATGAGTCGTTGGATGGGGTGGTCGTGAGATTGGTCCTTGGTCAAGGGAGACGGAACGAGTCGTGGAATGACCCATTTTAGGTAATAACGAGTCGTGGTCAGTAGTCGTGAAAAGGGGTCCCAGGTTAAGGCAATGATGACGACGATTGGCATCAATGAGTCGTTGGGTCTAGCAATGACCCATCCTATCCGGTCATGGTGAGGGATGAGAGACCTGAACTTAGGGTCAAGCAACGAGTGGTAGCGACGGACCGTAGGAGCTTACAACGTATTGGTCAGTCGTCCGTAGTCACCAACAATTCAGAATTTTTAGGAAATTCATTAAGGGAAAATTCTTCATTCCTAAATCATAGGGTCCTAAACTACCTCGTTTAAGGCATGAAATGCAGTATTTTATAAAGGGAAAATCTATCCTAGTCTCATTCACATCCATGCATGCATATTGACGGGGGTTAGGAGGTGATCAAGCTAGGTTTCTTCAAGCTTTCCTTCAATCTTTCATCGAGCTTTCAAGGAGTGGAAAAATCAGATCTTATAGGGTTATGAATGGGTGAATCCGTTTACACCCATATCCAATCTCTTTCTAAATCATGAAAATTCCTATGTTGATTATATAGGGTTTTAATCCAATGCATGAAATTCCTAATTCTCTACATGGGGATGATCTAAATTAGTTTTATTATTGAATTATGAGTCATGGACAAGTTTTACATTGTTTTCCATTAAAAATCATGTTTCAAGTTTTATTTATTTAAAAGCCCATTTATGAGAAGTTCATGAAAGTTGAGGTTTACGATGAATGTTCATGTATGATGATATAGTAATGATGAAAAGCATGTTTTCAAGGTACCCATGTTTATTATCATGTTTTCAAGTGAATGGAGTATTTTCAAGCATGTTAAAGTATTGGGAAATTCCCACATGTTCAAGTATAATTTATGATTTATGATATAGGTTTCATGATTTATCGATTTGTGACATTGGCCGATTAATGGATAAACATGTATGTAAATTTGTATCAACAATTTTAATGTTTATTTGACCATGAGTCTTATGAATGATGTTTATGATTTACATATGATCCTAATGTGCACGTTTTTGGGAGCAATGTCTAACATCGAGTAGCCCAACGTTTAAAGGACTACGCTGGTGCCTCATGACTATGTGCCACCGTAGGTTCATATTAATACACAACAATGTTAATGGATCCCCTCTTTCGTGATATCACATATTGCACGTCCCTTGCCTTGCAAGACTGGGACGACTCTGTCCTCTTGAGTGAGATAGTTTGGGCATCATGTAAGGCTCTACCATAATAGTGTTGTTTATGACGAGTCCTCCCATTGTTCCTCATGATTAATGCATGTCTATGTTCATATCATTTTGGATGCAAGTTGCATTTAATGAAGCTTTTCTTCTATTATTATTATTCTGATTGATTTACAAATGTTTTGAAAACCTTGAGCCTTATGTTACATTATGATATTTATATTATGAGCATGTTTTCCTACTCTTATGAATTTTTTATGTATTTTAAATGTCCTTTTTACTTACCTTGCATACTCGGTACATTCCACGTACTGATCACATACTTTATGTTGTATCCTTTCATGATATAGGCTCAAACCTTTAGACCAAACACTTGTCATTAGCTTGTTCTCGGAGTTAGTATCCAGTTCTTTTGTGAGTCCTATCTCCCGAGGACCAGTTTATATCAGTTATCCTTCATGTTCAGTTTTCCAAACTTGTCAGGTTAGTTTGGGGTGTTTTCCCATCAACCCATAAGATATGTTAGAGGCTTTTAGAGTATATGTAGTATTCAGTTGTCATGTACAAAGTGCATTTTGTTTACTATGTTATGTTGTGGTTATGCTTCTGCTATGATATTATGTACAGTATTCCACTTTATTGATTGAGTTAGATGTATGTTCATGCCATGGGTCGACCTGGAGTCTTTCGGGGATCCTTGTCCCGTGTTGCGGTCGGGGTCTACATTCGTGTCGTAACATAACCCAAATGGAATCATGCTTCCTACTCTTCTGAGGAAAACCTGTAATAAAGTACATATTACTTATCTCCCATTTCCATGTTGGAAGGGTAGTTCAGTTGTGCCTGTAGGTCGTTTCATTTCATACCATAAGCGTAGAAAGATGATTTCTAAAGGTTGTATATGCCATTTAGTTAGGGTTAAGGATGCTACATCCGACACCCCCACTATCCAGTTAGTCTCGGTAGTAGTGAGTTCCCAAAGGTCTTTCCAGATGATTTTCCAAGAATCCCGACTGAGGGGGAGATTGATTTTGGTACTGACCATCTTCCCTATACACAGCCTATATCTATTCCTCTTTATAAAATGGCTCCAGCCGAGTTAAAAGAGTTGAAGGAACAATTGAAGGATATATTAGATAAGGTTTTCATTAGATCGAGCAAATCCCAGTAGGGTGCACCGATTCTCTTTGTCCAAAAGAAAGATGGTTCTCTTCGTATATGTATTAATTATCGGCAATTGAAGAAGGTCAGCATAAAGAACAGGCATTCTCGACCCAAGATTGATGAATTTTTTGATTAGCTTTAGGGAGCCAAGTCCTTTTCGAAGATAGATCTCAGATCCAGGTACCATCATCTCAGAGTTCGGGGAGCGACATCACGAAGACAGCCTTAAGGACATGGTATGGTCATTATGAGTTTGTAGTTATGTCTTTTGGACTAACGAATTCTCCTGCAGCTTCTATGGACTTGATGAACAGGGTGTTCAAGCTATACTTGGATATGTTCATGATTGTGTTTATTGATGACATCCTAATATACTCTCGGAGTGTGGAGGAGCATGCTGCTCATTTGAGGGCGGTGCTACAGACTCTCAAGGATCTCTAGCTATATTTTCTAATTCGGCAAGTGCGAGTTTTGGTTGAAATTAGTGGCATTTTTGGGCCATGTGGTGTCAAGTGATGGCATAAAGGTAGACCCACTTAAGATAGAGGCGGTGAAGAATTGGCCCAGAACGGTGAATCCTTCAGATATCAAAAGTTTCTTTGGCTTAGCTAACTATTATCGAAGGTTTTTCAAGCGATTTTTATCTATCGCGGTATCATTGAATAAACTGCCCTAGAAGAAAGTGAAATTCCAATGGCCAGAGGCTTTTGAGAGGATCTTTCAGGAGTCGAAGACTTGACTTACCTCGCTGTTAACTCTACCTGAGGGTACTAATGGGTTCGTGGTGTATTGTGATGCTTCAAGGATTGGACTTGGGTGTGTATTGATGCAACACAAAAAAGTTATAGCTTACGCTTCTAGATAGTTGAAAGTTCATGAAAGGAACTACCCAACTCATTATCTCGAATTGGCAACGGTGGTATTCTCCTTGAAAATATGGAGACACTACTTTTATGGGGTCCACGTGGATGTGTTTACGGACCATAAGAGTCTACAATATGTATATACCCAGAAGTATCTAATCTTCATCAAAGGAGGTTGTTGGAGCTACTTAAGGATTATGACATGAGTGTCCTTTATCATCTAAGAAAGGCTAATGTAGTAGCAAACACACTTAGTAGACTCTCCATGGAAAGTGTGTTCCATGTAGATGAGGGAATGAAGAGCTGGTGAAAGACGTGAATCAACTTGCAAGGTTGGGAGTTTGTTTGGTTGATTCGACCGCTGGTTGTGTTATTTTTCATAATAGATCAGAGTTATCCTTGGTGACTTATGTAAAATCTAGACCAAACGAGGACCCTATTTTGGTAAAGTTAAAGTAAGTCGTTCAGAATCAGAAAGTGGAGGCATTCTCCAAAGGGGGAGATGGTCTACTTCGATACCAGGATCGCTTTGTGTTCCAGATGTTGGTGATTTGAGGAACCAGATGTTGCACGAGGCTCATGGATCTAGGTAATTAATCTATCAAGGAGCCACCGAGATGTACCGTGACTTACGGGAAGTCTCTTGGTGGAATGGCATGAAGAAGGGCATCATAGAATTTGTAGCTAAGTGCCCAAACTTTCAGCAAGTAAAGGTTAAGCATCAGAGTCCGGGAGGGGCTCTTGAAGATATCAGTATTCCTATTAGGAAATGGGATGAAATAAGTATGGACTTCATAACAGGTCTGCCTCACACTCGTTGATAATATGACTCCATTTGGATGGTTGTGGACAGGTTTACCCAAGACTCTCATTTTCTACCGATCAAAACCATGGATTTAGAAGAGGATTATGCCAAACTATATATCCGAGAGCTAGTTCTGTTGCATGGAGTTCCCTTGTCCATCATATCAGATAGAGGTATCCAATTTACCTCTTAGTTTTGGAGGTCGTTTCAAAAAGGATTGGGTACACAAGTTAAGATCAGTACAATATTTCACCCGCAAATGGATGGTCAAATGGAGTGGACAATTCAGACTCTCGATGACATGTTGAGAGCATGTGTGATTGACTTTAAAGGTAGTTAGGATGATCATTTGCCTCTTATTGAGTTTGCATACAATAACAGCTACCGTTTCAGCATTTAGATGGTTTCATTTGAGGCTCTCTATTGGAGGATATATATATCGCCTATTGGTTGGTTCGAAGTTGGTGAAGCTGCGATGATAGGACTAGATTCAATCCATGAGGCCTTGGAGAAAGTTCAGCTCAAACAGGACAGGTTGAAAATAGATCAAAGTCGCTAAAAGTCCTATGCTAATGTAAGAAGGAGAGAACTTGAGTTCAAAGTGGATGATTGGGTGTTTCTAATGTTGTCTCCCATGAAGGAGCGATGAGGTTTGGAAGGAAAGGAAAACTCAGTGCTCGTTATGTTGGCCCCTACCGAATTGTGAAGTGGTTTGGTAAGGTGGCATATGAATTTGAGTTGCCCTTAGAATTAGCTTTTGTTCATCCTATTTTTCATGTATCGCTATTAAAGAAGTGTTTCGGTGATCTGGCTCTAGTTGTCCCGGTGGAAAGTGTTGGTGTGAGAGACAACCTTAGTTATGAGGAGGTTCCAGTGGAAATACTGGATCGTCAGGTTCGAAGGCTATGAAACAAGGAAGTAGCTTTAGTTAAAGTTTTTTGGAGGAGCAAGCATGTTGAGGGAGCTATGAGGGAAGCCGAAGCAGTCATGATGGCTAGATACCCACATTTATTCTCTACCAGATTAGTTATAGCTTGAAGGGTCAATTTTTGCCCTAGTGCTCTATTTAGTTTTCATGTTTAAATTTTGTGTCCCAGTTTCTTTCATGTATGTGGATGTGTATATGATTCATTAATTCAATTCAGCCATGTAGTTTAAATCGGAGTTAGTCATTCCGTTTGTTTCAGCTTGTATAATCAACAATTGAGTGTGATGACTGTATTCCTTGTTTTCTGTATGTTTTCCCACATTCGAGTGCGAATGTTCCCAAGGGGAAGATATTATAATACCTCGAAAGTGCCTAAGACTAGACCCGAGAATTTAAAATTTGAAGTTGGCAATAATCTGGAGAATTACCACAGAACGAGTCATGAAAGGGATCATTGGTTCCACCAAAGATCCATAGGATGCGTCTGTGGTGAGGTTCTTGAAGATTGGAGTTGGGAGTAATGGGTATAGAAATGAATCGTTGTTTGATATCCCGAGTCGTTGGATGGGGTCATTATGAGATTGGTCCTTAGTCAAGGGAGAAGGAACGAGTCGTGGAATCACCCATTTCAGGTAACAACGGGTTGTGGTGAGCTATCCTGAAAAGGGGTCCCAAGTTAAGGCAGTGATGAGGACGACTGGAAGTAACGAGTCGTTGGGTCTAGAAAAGACCCATCCTATTCGGTCGTGGTGAGGGATCAGAGACCTGAACTAAGTGTCAAGCAACGAGTGGTAGTGACGGACCATAGGAGCTGACAACGGATCGTTCTGTCGTCCGTTGTCACCAGCAATTTAGAATTTTCAGGAAATTTAGTAAGGGAATTTTCGTTATTCCAATCTCCTAGGGTCCTAAACTATGTCGTTTAAGGCTCGAAATGCAGTGTTTTATACAGGGAAAATCTATCCTAGGCTCATTCACATCCATGCATGCATATTGAAGGGGTTTAGGAGGTGATCAAGCTAGGTTTCTTCAAACTTTCTTTCAATCATTCATTGGGCTTCAAAGGAGTGGAAAAATTAGATCTTCCCCAGGTATGTAGGATTATGAATGGGTGAATCTGTTCACACCCATGCCCAATCTCTCTCTAAATAATGGAAATTCCTATGTTGATTCTATGGGGTTTTAACCCAATGCATAAAATTTCTAATTCTCCACATGGGTATGATCTAAATGAGATTTTTTTATTTAATTATGAATCATGGAAAACTTTTATGTTGTTTTCCATTAAAAATCATGTTTCAAGTTTTATAAATTTAAAAGCCCATTCATGAGAAGTTCATGAAAGTTGAGGTTTATGATGAATGTTAATGTATGATGAGATAGTAATGATGAAAAGCATGCTTTCAAGTTACCCATGTTTATAATCATGTGTTCAAGTGAATGGAGTATTTTCAAGTAAGTTAAAGTATTGGGCAATGCCCACATGTTCATGTATGATTTATTATTTATGATATAGATTTCATGATTTATCGATTTATGACATTGTCCGATTTATGGGCCCTTAATTCATGGATAAACATGTATGTAAATGGGAATCAATTATGTTAATGTTTATTTGTCTATGATCTCATGAAGTATGTTTTTGATTTACATACGAGCCTAATGTGAATGTTTTTGGGAAAAGTGTATAGCACTGAGTAGCCCGACGTTCAAAGGACTACGCCGGTATCTCATAATTACATGTCACCATAGTTTCATATTGATACACTACAATTTTAATGGATCCCCTCTTTCGTGATATCACATACTGCACGTCCCTTGTCTGGCAAGCCTGGGACGACTCTGCCCACTTGAGTGAGATAGTTGGGGTATCATGTAAGGCTCTACCATGATGGTGTCTATTATGAAGAGTTTTCCCTTTGTTCCTCATGATTAATGCATGGTTATGTTCATATTATTTTTGGCTCAAGTCACATTTAATGAAGCTTTTCTCCTATCATTATGATTATGATTGATTTAAAAAAGTTTTGAAAACTTTGAGCCTTATGTTACATTATGATATTTATGTTATGAACATGTTGTCCTACTCTCTTGAGCGTTTTATGTATTTTAAATGTCCATTTTACTTACCTTGCATACTCGGTACATTCCACGTACTGAACGCATACTTTATGTTGTATCATTTCATGGGGTGGTGAACTATTTGGACAAGGATTGCAGGTCTGTTATGCTCCACCAGGATATGGACTTCCTTTAGATAGTCTTATACGCCTAGCAGATGGAGGCGGCATATATGAGGGAGAGAGAGGAAAAAAGGGCCCGGACAGATAGTTGTGGGTTCACTCAGCCGAGATCAAGTGGTGGTCACCGCCCTCAGATTCAGCAAAGATCATTGGTTTTAGCACCATCACCAGCTGGTGTTCCATTCAGACCCAAGGGTGATCGGAGGAGAAGGGCCTCAGGTTCAAGGGACTAGAGGGGCATGTAGGCTGAGCGCACATTTTTGGCCTGTGGGAAGGGTGGCAAGAGTCATGCTTGGGAGTGTTTGCTCAGCTCATATATCTGTTTTGGGTTCGGTAGATCAGGCCAAATGCGCCGAGCATGTCCATTGGCTAACAGGGTGATGATAGAGGTCATGCACAAACTACCAGGTCAGCAGCAGCTACAGTATGCTCATCTCCACAGGGAGCATCCACTAGTAGGGATGGTGGGTAGCGCTAGAACAGATTCTATGCCTTCGCCTCCTGTTAGGAGAAAGAGACATCACCATATGTTGTTACTAGTATGTTACAAGTATTTCACCTTGATTCTTATTCTTTGTTAGATCCAGGGGATACCTTGTCTTTTTTACACCTTATATTGCTAGTAGCTTTGGAGTCAGTCTCGAAATTCTATCAGAACCATTCTTAGTCTCTACTCTCATTGGTGATTCAGTTGTATCTAGGTGGGTGTACATAAGTTTCCCGGTCACTGTATTGTAGAAAGTCACCTCAGCAGACCTAGTAGAGTTAGCCATGAAAGACTTTGATGTTATCCTCGGCATGGATTGACTTTTCGCATGTTATGGCTCCGTTAATTGAAGAACTCGTGCAGTAGAGTTCAGATTTCCAGGCGAGCTAGTCTTAGAATGGAAGGGTAGTGCACTTGTTCCTGTAGGTCATTTTGTTTTCTACCTTAACGCCGGAAATTTGATTTGTAAAGGTTGTGTGTACCATTTAACTAGGGTTAAGGATGCTACGTCTGAGACCCCGACTATCCAGTCAGACCCGGCAGTAAGTGAGTTCCCAGAGGTCTTTCCAGATGATTTTCCAGGAATCCCTCCCCAGCGGGAGATTGATTTTGGTATTTACCTTCTAGATATGCAAACTATATCTATTCCTCCCTATAGAATGGCTCTAGCCGAGCTAAAAGAGTTGAAGGATCTCTTGGATAAGGGTTTCATTAGACTGAGCAAATCCCCATGGGGTGATTTTATACCCCGGAAGCCCAAAGATGAAACCCAAAAGTTGAAATGGAGAAAACTGAAAATTTTGCACCAAGTCACAAAATGAGTCATTCTGTGACCCGTGGGGGAGGACCACAAGTCGTGAGGTGACTCGTGGTGAAGTACTGGGTTGAGTTAAAAGAAGTATTGTAGGAGGGTCATCATGGGCATGACCACTAGTCGTGGTGAGGCCCCACAACTCATCATCAGCCGTGGACAAGGGAATTAAGAAGTGGGAAAAATGGAAGGCAGTGCACCTAACGGATATACCCCCCAAACCGTGGTTAGACACCACGACTCGTTGAGTGGATCGTGATCATCAGGAAGATAAAGATTCGGAGTCGAGGCAGCGGGGAGAACGAATGGTGACCATGAGTCGTGGTCACCTGCAACGATTTGTAGGATAGGTCGTGGACAACAGATGGAAATTATTTGAAATTTAGGGCAGTGCATCTGACGGATGATACCACATTTCGTGGCCTTGGGTAACGAGTTGTTAGGTCCCTCGTGGGCACTGACGAGCAGTTATTTTCTGTGAAATTATTAAGGGTATTCTCGTCATTCCTATGCTCTAAGGTCCTATACTACATCTTTTTAAGTTATTTTTAGAGTTTATTAAGATAGGTTAAGTCATTCTAACCTATTCAAAACCCATGCATGCAAGTTAGAGAGAGTTAGAGAGGAGATCAAGCCTTAGCCCTTCCAATTCTTCT
>JACEIK010000793.1:126551-152680 GCA_018107945.1 Datura stramonium
ATACATAGAGAAGTGTCCCATAAGCAAGAAGCTAGAATTTGGATAGGAATGATATGATTTGAGCAGCAAACAACTTAAATAAATAGGGGTAGGGCGGTGGAGGCGGTGCTTACGTCACTGCTTAACGGGGCTTCAGTAAAATGCTCATAACTTTTTACTCTGAACTCTGATTAATGAGCAGTTTGATGTTATGAAAACTAGACTCAAATATATTTAATTTGATAGGTTGTGGGGATTCTAGTCAATTATATATTTGGAGATATAGTCGTTTAAAGTTGACCCTAACTTATAAACTTCACATACTCTTTGCTTTTCGATTCATACACATTTCCATTGTCATCTACAATCAATATACAACCCGTACTTCCCTTAACATAGCATAAAAATATCAAATAATCACTAAAAAAAATTTGGTGTAACACACACTATCTAGAGCTCCTCCTCCCAACCTTCAAAGGAGCATCCCAATGCCTGGATTAGAGGGAAACAAATTGATGTTGC
This sequence comes from Datura stramonium, assembly GCA_018107945.1. Taxonomy (NCBI): domain Eukaryota; kingdom Viridiplantae; phylum Streptophyta; class Magnoliopsida; order Solanales; family Solanaceae; genus Datura; species Datura stramonium. The sequence goes on from JACEIK010000793.1 coordinate 127,053, forward strand.
TTCTACGAAGTCCACAGAGGAGGACTTCGCTAGGCAAACTGCCTCATCTAGATAGATTCAGTTGAGCGGATAAAAAAGCATGGGGAGAACATGTTCAGGATTAGGTAGGCAGTATAGGCTGCCCTTGATAGATACCTTGAGGGTCGAAACCTTCATTTCCGCAAGCCCCATCAGGGAATCAATGAGGAAAGACCTATCAGTACTACCGGGTTGGGCTGATATCTGGATATCATGGAGTAAATTCAGTTCTAAAAATGAGACTTTCTCCTCTATCCTCTAGGAAAACACATCAAGACTTTAGTGAGGGTGTTCTATACAGTATATTAAGTATTTCTCCAAGCTACCAATTCGGGTCTGAGGACTCAGGTAGAGACACTGGCATCAGTGATGATCTGAGGAGTGTCGATTGACATTAGCCTCGAGGCAATCTATGGATACTACTTGGGAGATTGATATGAGGCCATAGATATTTTGACCTATGATGTAGTGGATGATATGGGATTGCGTGCTAGGCCATGGATTGCTAGGATCATTGTTAAAGCAACAACGCATGGGCCATTCTTGACACAATATTGATCTTTAAGAGAGACTTGTGGATACAAGAAAAATTAAGGTAGAACATAATATGCAATGGAATCTTCCTGAACAAGAGTAACAATAGACTCATGCATGTCCATGCATTGGTCATAGCAGCAATCTTGGATTGGAAGAGGATAGACATTGGGTTGATGTTGTGTTTGGAGATGAAGGAGTGGGAACTATAGGTAGCCATCTCTCTCCCATATTTAATCATGATTACTGCTTTATTCCGGAGAGCAGGGTTCTGATTCTGCAGAGAGAGGAGATTTATACTGTGCCTTGTTAGGTGACTGATATTACCAAAATGAGGGATGACTCATTGATCGTAACTACTTGATGCTTTAGTACATTATTGTCAATCGAGAGAGCATTATAGAGCGATGGTATCCAGTTTGAGTAGCCTAGTAGAGCCATCACCTCACAGTCGTTAACAGCTCTAGCATCAGTTCCCTCATATTTTTCTCCCTATGGAGCCAGCTCCGTTATTACAGCACACCCCAAAAAATCCTATTAGCTCTAGCAAACCTATTATCCTACCTAGAATAGTCCATCTCTCTAGGGGGACATTACCGAGCATAGCTGTTTGACTGGACAGTGAGGAAAGGCAGCAGGCCCGCATAATTGAGGAGATGTCGACCTTTCTAGCCAAGATTATGGAGCGAGAATTGCAACCACCTAGGGGTTCAATGCACACCTCCCATGAGGCATTGAGTGTCTGATTAAAGGCTATTGAGACCAAACTATTTCAGTTGGAGCAAGGGTCCACCCAACCAAAAATTTAGAGCGATCGCATTGACCTAGAGGAGACTAGAGCTGTTGTGCTAGACCTACACAGTAGAGAGCCTCAAGTTGAGGATATTTATATAAAGTTGTCGATTGTTGATCATACCTGACCCATTTCCAGCCCGATGTAACTGCTCCCAGAGGATGCACCCACCAAAGATTCCTTCCAGCCTAGAGATTCTTCTCCACCACATGCTAATAGTGATATGCCTCCACAATAAGGATGTCCAAGTTATATGACTCAGAGTAGCATGCCTTGAGTTCCTCAAATAGTCCCTATCATTTTTTCTACTTTACTTGTATACGCATAGGGGAAATTGCACAATTTTTTAGTTGAGGGTGGGGGTTGCATTTTTGGCCCCTGAGGTATCTTTGATATTGTATTTTTTATGCTTGACGTTGTGACTCTTATTTTAATGAAAAATTTATTCTTTTGTGAGTTTAATAATGGTGAGTGATGTTTATATATTTTTATCGCTTTTGAGTATCATGTTTTATTGCTTTTATAATATAGAGTTCTCCTTGGTTTTATTGGTCGTGGTTCCTTCTGAGAGGCTTTATTTCTATTGAATCTGGAAAAACAATATAGTTAAGTGTTGTAGTGTATGGATCCAATGATAGATCGTTAGGCTATATTCTTAAGGGTACCAGTCTATAGTTTGAGCCATTCTTGGTTGAATAAAGTATTTTCTGACTTACGTGGTGGCGACACATGAGATTGTAGCATGCTTGTGAAATGCTTTTGAAAGTTGCCACCCCTAAAAATTTTTGCCACAACTGTTGTGTATTTACATGTTTACCTATGTTTTTGATATCTTATTATGATTAATTTTGGTAATGATTCCCAAATAGAGAGTTGTTTATTCCGTTTGATGTCCATGTGTCATTGTGTGGTGAGGAACGTTCTATTTGTTCACTTGTTGTAGTCACACTCTAGAACTTACCTGGTTGCACATGCTATAGCTTAGGATTAACTTTGGGGTGTAGAGATAAACTTAGGCCTTCTTTGTGCTTGAAAAGTCACATTTACCTACCAAATGATGCATGTATCCCTAGTCTTTGCTTTTGAGTATATGACCTTTTTTCTTGATCAATTGCAATAAGACCGGAACCAGTCTCAATCTTGATCCTATTTTCAACCCATCCTCCTTGACCCGATGAAATGTGATGAAAATAAAAAAAAGTATATGTTGGAGGTGCTAAGGTGGAAAAGAAAGGAAAGGGCATAAATAATCTGGTTGACCATTTCTCAAGGTATATTGAGCAAGAAAGTTAAAAAGAAAAAGAAAAATAAGAGAAAGAAAAGAAAAAGAGAAAGAAAATAACTTAAGCTCACAAAGAGTGCCTTGGGTTGTGAAAAATTGCTAAGGAAAAAGAAGGGAGAAAGTGAAAAAAAGGAATATGAATATGATGTAGTGTTCAAGGATGGTGATTAGCCACTAAAAAGACATATTTGTACCTTACTAGCCCCTTCGACCAACATTACATGCCTAGAAAAGCCCTTATATGATCTCAACCTAGATTTCCAAAAGAAGAGGCATTTGAAAATATAGGCAAGCATATGATAGTTGTGACCTATCTTGTGAATATCGTTGTAAGAGTTGGTGTTTTTGTCTTCTTTCTTAATCTTGTATCCGTGCATTATGTGTGATCCTTGCTTCTGAAAATGGACATTTTACTTGATCTAAATATAAGCACATGTCGATGATAATGGCTGGCATGAATTACTTCTCCATCTAGATGTCTTGCATGTCTGAATCATGTTTCTAAAAGAGATTGCATCCTTAGTGTTAATGGTTGTAAGAAAGCTGATTTTTCATGATAGAGGGGTTGGCTTTCTTGAAAATTGTATGTTTGTTGCTACTTGCCAAAACCATCCTTGTCATGGCACATTGTTATACCGAAAAAAGAGTCTAGGTCTAGGATAGATTGCCTTATTTTAGGTGCTTAAGGACAAGAAAAAGCTTTATGTTGAGGGTGTTGATGTGTTGGGATTTTCTGACATAATTTTACTTCTTTTGATGAACTTTTGTTATGCCTTTAGGTACTAATTTAAGTCCAAATTAACTCTATTTTACTAAGTTTCAGGAATCCATTGAGTTGATAAAAGAGGCATGGAAGTAACTGAAGTCAGTCAGAAAAGGAGCAAAAGACGGACCGCATTTCCAAGATGCGGTCCGCATTCTCAAAATGTCTTATGATCTAGAAAGCACAACCAAACATTATACAATGGATGGCTTAAGATGCAGTCCTTCTTCTCAAAAGATGGACCATCAACTGGTCCACCTTGTCCAACCCAAGTTCATGATGGAAATATTGACGAAATAAAAAGACAGACCATCTTTCCAAAAGACGGAAGGGGGCTAGGAAGAACACCAAAAACAGTTGGCAGTTCAAGATACGGATCGACTTTCCAAAAGATAGTCTGTCTCTTCAATCTAGGACACTCTGAATATGAATTAAATTTAGGTTTTGGGGACTTTGTATAAATAATTTTTAATTACTTTTTATAGAGATCTAAAAGCTTAGATAGTTTTTGCTTAGTTTCATAGTTCCTTCATAGTTTTTCATAGTTGTAGCTTGTGGTGAAGATAAATTTGAGATTGAAGATTTAATATCTCAATCGAAATTTTCTCTATTCTTCTATTTCTTTGTAAGTGAATATGTCTAATTACTTGATTTTTTTCTTCTTTTCTTGCTATTGGCAACTTAACCCAATTGCTTTGTGAACCCAATTGCTTTGTGAACCCTAATGATGTCAATTGGGTGAAATTAATTATGGGCTTAAGAATATTTAATTGATTTGGGGTTTGTAAAGTGAGATTTGTGGTGGAAATCATCAAATCATGCCCAATTGCCTCTATTGTGCTTGAGAGAATCAATTAAGCTTTGGGTAGAATTAATCAACAATGAACCAAGGTTCTAACTCCTTTTAATGGATACTCTTAGACATAAGCTGAATCTAATTAGCAAATTGCAATTGGGTAAAATAATATCCTCATCAATTTGAAGAAATTGTTTTATATTGACTTTATTGGGATTGTTGAAAGACACCTAATGATTGCCTAAGTTAATTTCTTTCATATTCATTGTTACCCCATTCTTAATTAACCCTTTTGAGTAACATAGGGGTCTCTACCCAAATAGGGGACACATCCCTAGAATTTTATCCATATTAAAGTAGAACTCAGCTTAACTTATAGATAATTATACTCTTTACAACAAATTGATATGTCTAGAGTTTGTATCTTTATTTTATTTTATAGCATTCTGCATGTCTTTAGGATCTAAATTAGGTGGAAACTACCCTCATTATACCATGTTTTAGGAACCCAATAAAAATGAAAAAGAGAGGAGTTAAAGTGAGAAATATGTCCAAGGAACAAACCAAAGGATGGACCGCCTATTTGAAAGATACTCCACATGTTCAGCCATCCAGCCTAAGCTAATGTTTATAGAAACCATCTTGAAGAAGTCCTTAAACAATGAATTAAAGGATGGATCGTCTTCCTAGAAGATGTTCCTTCAATTGAAAGACGAACCCATAATGACGAAAAAGGCAATCTTAAACGACGAAGCAAAAGATAGACCGTCTTTCAAGAAGACAATCCGCTGATCAAAGGTCTGATTCAATAGTGGTTGATGTTAATTGACAGGGCAAAGGATGGTCCATCCCTGCACACTTGTAACCTTAGAGTTTAAATTATTTTAGAATTTATGAGACTGTTATACCCCATAAGTTTCCATTGATTACTGGACGAGTGTGTGCGCTTGTGATAGTATTGGGAGCATCACACTTGCAGGAAAAGGCCCAAAGAAAGAAGTTCATGAGTACATCATCAAGCAAGCAGGAGGCTAAAGAATAGGCAAGGCACAAGGAGCGTTGCGTCACGTCTCTGCCTTGGTGCCTTGAGCGGCGCATCGCTCCCCTGTATTGGCGCTATGGGCGACGCGCCATGCCCCCCTGCCGCCGCATCATATATATTTATATGTTAAGTGTGTAAATGTGTTTCATTTGAAAACATTTCTAAAATAGAACTGTCAGCTTTGCGAATCTCTTCTCCAACTTTTCATCAAACAAAGGAAAGATTAAGCTGCTAAACTCTGTTCAATTTCGAATTCTTCTTGGATAACAAGTTTCAGGTCTATGAGGAATGTTCTTACTGAGTTGTTTGTTGAAATCTCACTCGAATTATCGGAACCCCACCGAGTAAAAGTCGTAGAAATCACTTCAAATTGAGTACTGAGCGGCTACAAGTGATAGGTAAGCATTTCTACCTTCTAAACTCTTGGGAGTTCATAAGCTTTTGGCTGAATTAGATAAAGTTTGCATTGTAGTTAATATGCTTAAAGGTTATTGTTATTTGTCGAGTTCGAGTATTGAAAAAAGTCTTATTCTCTCAGTGTAAGGGCTGCAATTTGGTGGAATTACTGTTTTTAGGTTGGAACAGGATTGGTAAAGTAGAAATCAGCAATTAAGGTATATTAAGGCTAACCTCTTTTGGAAAGTATTCTCATCGTATCGTGATACGACCTATATCTTTGTAAATAAGGTGAATGTATGTATGTTATAATTAGCTACTGCAAGTAGATAATAATTATATATGTTGTGGTTAGCTTCTACAAGATGAATGGAGGTTAGATTATAGTATTCCCCATCAGGACAGAGTATACTCAGGGTGAAAAATGCTGGGAGCGTTATAGAGATTTCCCTATTTATTTGTTCACAGTCTATAGGGATTCTGATGTCACGCTTTCATACCAAGGCCTTAGAAGCTAGTGTAGAGCTGTTGGGCCTAACTTGGTAAAGTTGGACAGCATAGGGCGCAACTGGACGATATAACTATTGGTTGATTCCTATATAGATTGTAAAGCTCGCCTGTAGACCGTTGGCGTACCTTGAAGCCTCGAGGGCCAGAATCTTGATAAGATGGTCTTACCTTTGAGTTAGTGGCACTAGGGTTGCCTAATGAACTGAGCGTTACTTGCCATGTGATCGACTACTATCAGTGACCGCTAGCTTCAGCCAACTTATACTTGTCGTATAGATCGCTTAGGAGATGACCTCAGCTGTTAGAAGTATAATAGACTAGCTGATACTCTAAGGAAGGAGCCTTGTTAGTAGTTATATGTGGGGGCCAACACACTCGGCTACTTTTACAGACGCACTTGTACATGTTGTCGCGAAGGGCTAAATCCAGATATAGCTGTCTAGGAGGTGATGGATAGCTTAGACGATCCATATGCAATCTGGACAGACCAAGTTGACGTCTAGGGGACTAGAACCATAGTATCACAACATTACCTTTAGGCTAAGTATTATAGTAAGCTGCCTATGGGAAGTTAGGACTAACTGCTTAGGAGCATGTTCGATTAGTAGCAGCCCTATTGTCGTTCTAAGAGAAAGAACTAAATAGCTGGCTGGCTACAACCTTACCATTCACTTATGAGCTATCATTGTTCTAGCATGACCTTTATCCTATCATTTAGGTCATCCAGGCCTCGTCCTTTTTCGTCTAAGCCGATGAAGATTGTAATCGCTGCCAGGACCCTCTAGCGAGGTGTAGGCACATGGGGTGTGCCTGTTAGCAGCTATATAGATTGCTTTAGGGATGAGTAGTGGTCGAGTTAGAACTATGGGGCTAGATACGCCTTTTGAGTGACTAGATTTGTGGATTGTAGCATACTATCCCTGGTTGGGGTAGATTGTGTTTGTACTGCCTCTCATCATGAATATCTAAGAGGCTGCTAGTTGTACGAACTACTTGCAAAGCTATACACTTCTTATGGAGCTAAGATGCTTCTAATGCTTATGGAGCTATGATGTTGTATCGATTATGGAGCTACTGAATTGCTTACGGAGCCATATATTGTCCGTAAGGTCTAAAATGAAGCCTATGGGGGCCATATTAAAGTCTATTCACTTATGGACTTCTTCTACACTGCAGCAACATCATAGATCCTTCATAGAGCTTTGTGTGCTCAGGGTGCAGTCACAGGGGCGCGAAAGACCCAAACTTAGTTACAAGCGCCTAGATGGCTTAGATACAGTTAAAGGAGCCCAGAAGGCTCCTGTATAGTCTCAAGAGACCAGGTATGTTTAGTTATAGTTACTTGTAGGGCCTCAGGTGTACCAGTAGAGTAGTTGGTGCCTACTAGGCTTATGGGGGCTCAGGTAGGTTATTTCTATGATGATTGTACCTTTTACACTTATGGGGGCCAGGTTAGGTTCTTGTTTGTATATTTTCTTGCTAGATAGAGCTTATGGATGTATAACCGTACAACTTACGCTCTTATTTGTATAAGTTGTCTACTAGATGCAGACTACGATTATAAAAGCATATAGGTTAACTTCTTCTCCTTTTCACTGATTAGTTTTAGTTCTTTATCATCTTCTATTTAGTTATTATTACTACTTTACATATTCGGTACATATTGTACTAATGCCAATGCATGGGCGGCTGTATACTTGTCTGCAGGTTTAGACAGATAGGTTTCAAGACCTTCTTTAGCCGCTATTCAGAATCGGCAAATTGGTCAGCTCCTTTCATTCGTAGTTTCCAGACAGTAGAGGTTTGCCTGTCTTTTGTTGCATAGTTTTTGGGTAGGCCAGAGCCCTATCCCGACCAATATTTATCAATCTTAGAGGCTTGCAAATCAAAATCTTCAATTCCTAGTTAGTGGTGCATTGTTGGCTGTGTGGGGCCTATATATGTTATCCATGTGTGTAGGCTATGGGGTGCCTAGATTAGCTATCTTTTATCAGCTTTGTCGGCTATAGTTTATGCATGACTGCCTATTTTTATTTTGTTATAACTTAGATAGCATGGTGGTCTTGTCGGCCCGCATAGGATCCTCTTATGATTGTGACTACTGGGTTGGCTAATTCTTTACAGTCTGCTGTGTGGCCTTGTTGGCTCGAGGCTGTGTTTACAGATGAAATATAGCTGTTTGTTTACTTGCTATGTGCTGCTGGGATGCACCATAAGTGTATGTGTTCAGCCAGGCCAAGTCCGAGTCCAGTGTGGCATTAGGTGTCAGTTATGCCTCCCAAAGTGGGGCATGATAGATACATAGTATAAATAGATTTTTCTTATTTATTTCAAGGAGCTTTTAGCCATTATTTTAGTATAAAGTGGAGATAGTTATAACACTTTAATTTTCATAGTAGATCTTAGATTTAGTTTTTTAATTTTAAAGATTCAAGTTCATCAATTTAATATCTCTTCTACAATTTGCAATTTCATTGGTGAGAATGTCTAATTGATTATTTTTCTTTTTATTATTGCTATGGGTAACTAAACGCAAATCTAGTGTTATGATCCCAATTTAGTAATGTTGATTATGGGCTTAAGAACTTTGATTATTTCTTTGTAGTGTGTCATTAGAGATAAAGTCACCCAATCCTGCCCAATTACCTTTGTGAGGCTTGAAACAGAAAATTTAAATTGGTTAGCATCAATCAATAATAACTCAAGGTATAACCTTTGTTTAATGGATTGTCTTAGACATAGGTTAAATTTGAATTGGCAACAAGCAATTGGGTAGAAGGGAGTTCTCTCCAATTTGATGATATTGGAGTAGATTGACACCTATGGTGCTATTGAAAGATACCATGAGTTGCCTACGTTTTTGCTTTCATGTTCAACAATATTTAATTCTCAATTTACCCATATTAGGTGATTTAAGGGGATTGACCCATAATTGAGGTCACTTCCCTAGAATTTCCATGATTTTAGCCCTAGAAATTTGCATTCAATAATTATAGTAAAAATATACCCAATCTTAATTCGAATAGTCTCTACACTTGCAAAACTATATTGACTGATAGTAGATAGATCTCTATGGGATTCTACCCCAACTCTAGGTTTGGTTCTATATTAGCTTCGATCGTTTATACTATCAAAAATTTGAGTGGATTTGAGTAGGATCAAATAATATGGCTCCGTTGCCGGGGATAAAACCCAGATCACCCGCATCATAGAACACTTGTGTTACAAATTCTTAAGATTGGAGGAAATTTTTCCTATCATCGTATCTTCATTTCACAATAAAAACAGGTGTAGATAGTGGTCAAAAAGTTCCAACAACACTAAAAGGATATTGGGTGGACCATAAAAGATATTAGAGGCATCCCTTAGGCATTTGAATGCACAAAATTATATTAGAGGAAGGCAGTTCCCCTAGTATAGAGCACCAGAGAAGAGTGAATACAATTATGCAAGAGGTAATCAAGAAGAAGATTATCAAATGGTTAGATGCTGGAGTAGTCAACCCCATTTATGACAGCCAATGGGTGAGTTTGGTTCAATGCGTACCAAAGAAGGGAGGAATAACGGTAGTTGCAAATGATGAAAACGAGTTAGTTCTCACACGTACCATCACCGGATGGAGAGTTTGCATGGTTATCAAAAACTCAGTGTGGAAACTTGCAAAGATTACTTTTCCATGCCTTTTATTGATTAAATGTTGGATCCGTTGGTGGATCGAGCTTTCTATTGATTTATTGATGATTACTTTGGCTACAACTAAATTAATATACCTCTGGTGGACCAAGAGAAAACAACCTTCACATGTCTTTATGGGACCTCTATATTTAGAAGGATGTCGTTCAGATTATGCTTCCCCGGCCAATTTTAATAGATGCATGTTGTCCATCTTCTCAGAAATGGTGAAGGACTTTCTTAAGGTCTTTATGGATGATTTGTCAATGGTTGGTAATACATTTGATGAATGCCTAGACCATCTTGGTCAAGTCTTGAAACTATGTGAAGAAACCAATCTAGTTCTACATTGGAATAAGTGGCACTTTTTTGCCAAAGAGGGAATTGTGCCTGCTCATAAGATCTTTGAAACAGGGATTGAGGTGGATCAAGCCAAAGTGCATGTCATTGCCAAGGTTCCTTCACTGATATCGGTGAATGATGTGAGAAGTTTTCTAGGCCATGCTGGATTCTATAGGAGATTTATTAGGGACTTCTCAAAGATTTCCCAGCCCATGTGCAAACTCCTTGAGAAGGATGCTATGTTTGTTTTTGATGTAAGTGTTTAAAGGCATTTATTGAATTGAAGCAGTGATTGAGCACCGCATCTATCATAAGTACTCTCGTTTGGTCCCTACCATTTGAACTCATGTGTGATGCAAGCGGGATGACTATTAGAGCAGTGTTGGTGCAACGACAAGACAATATTATGCATCATATCTACTATACTAGCAAGACTATGAACGCAAACCAAACAAAACTATATTGTCACTGCTTAATAGCTAGTTGTCATTTTTTATGCTTTTGAAAAATTCAGGTCGTATTTGCTGGGATCAAAGGTGATAGCGCACACCACTCATGATGCCATGAGTTACTTGATGATAATGAAGGATGAAAAACCTCGACTGATTTGGTGGGTTCTTTTTATATGAGAATTTTACTTTAAGCTCAAGGATCAAAAGGGCATAGAAAATCAGGTCACAGATCTTTTATCTTTCCTTGAGGAAGTTGGAGACGTATTGGAGAACTAGAAATTCATGATGCTTTTTCCCAATGAACGTATCTTAGTTGTGACTTCTAACCCAACACCTTAGTATATTATGTGCTGTGAGTTTACAACACTTTCAACACTTAAAATTGGGAAACTAGCATGGACTGAGGTGTTTTTATATGGATATGAGACACTTTTACTTTGTTTGCATGGAAAATTGATGTTGGAGATGAATTGTGCAAAAGATGGAGAAAATGCAGAAAAATGTCTTAGTACGGATCTCAGCACGAGCCGTACCATCCTGGTATGAGTCGTAGTGAGAGTCATGGAAAGGTCCAAGACTAAATCATGAGGCAAAGGCAACTTACAACTTATGGTAGGATTCGTACCATCCTGTGCAAGTCGTACCATAACAGTTGTAGTAAATTTTAGAAGGTTTTGCACAGGACAAGTATCCTGGTATTAGTAGCAACCACGAGTTGTGTGACCTACCTAAGAACCGTACCAAGGAACTGTGGGAAAGACCAAAAAAAAGAGAAGATTGGCAGAACTCAAGGTACAAGAAGGAGTCATGGATCGTGGAACTTAGGTACGAGTCGTACCAAGCCATTCGTGGAAGTTAATAGAAAATATCAGTAAGTACAAGTTCAAGCCATGGGAAGATTGTACGACTCATTGGTTCTTGGTACGATTCATAACAAGAAGTCAAAACTTAGCCAGATTCAGTAGAAGCCAGCCAATGTACAAGTCAAGGTATGACCGATACAATCCTGTTACGGGTCGTATGCGAAGGCGGCAAAAGTTTTTCGTAGTCTCCCTATTTACTTAGGAGAATGTTTCCATTTTTTGTATAAATACTTTTTAGGTAATTTTTAGTAGAGAAAGGAGATCAGAGAGTCAAACATTAAGTTTTTCATTGAGAGACAAGTTGTTGTTAAAATAAATTTAAGTGTTCGACATTTTTTTGCTTTGATTTCTTCCTTGTTCTTTAATTATTCAACATCAATTCTTGCAATAATCAAACAAGTTTTCTTCTTAATCATCTTTCTAAGTATTCAATTATGTGGTTGTCTATGAATGCTAATGACAATATTACAATCATGAGAGGCTAAAACATCCACAACTAGGGTTGTGGAAACCATGGTGAATTAACGAACAAGGGTTACACAAAGTGATTCAAAACCAATGCTACACACTTGTATTGTATTCTCTTCATCTTTAATATTTCTTAACGAAGTGCAGTGTTAAGACTTGCCCGAATTCTTCACTTTCTTGAACCTAGAGAAGTAGAGATTAGGAAAAGAGAATTACAACAAGGTCTTGATCTTTATGGGTCATTGTATGACTTGACTGTGATCGCAGGATAGTTAATTAGGAATAGATTGACAATGGTTGAATTGAAATTGCTCACGAGACCTAACTCGGTGATTGAGTATAGTCATCTAGAAGGAACGAACCAGTCATTTAATGCACCCTAGTTCTCAGTTCAATAAGTAAGCATTGGGATAGATGACAAGTGCAAACCTGAAGTAGTTATGAACCCGGGGGAACACTTACCCTAGTTAATTGCAAATCTGGATAAACAATAACCAATTTCAATCTTGTTTAATAATTTCTTTTATAAACCCCCCCTTTTGGAGATAACGTACCTAAAAGATTAAATACTTGCGTTATTCTATATTTGACCATATTCCCTATGGGATTGACCCCAACCTTTGTTGGGTTTTTTATTGACAACATCCACTTCATGCATTATTAGATGTGTAAGTTTGAGCGTTATCAAAAAGTGGCATCATAGCCGGAGAATACAACTTAAGATTAGATTAATTGCTTGTGTTTAACTTTTAGTTGTTATTTCCTTGTTTACGTTTTCTTTTTCTTCAGTGATTCATTCAGGCTATAACAGGGATGCCTCACCTCAAGAACCACCTGTGTGAACACCCAGATGGAAGACAAGAGATTGTTAGTGTCCATAGGAGAGATGATAAATATAAATACACTAGCAGTCGTCCTAATGAATTATAAGGGAGATGGAGTACCAGGGTACACGGAATTGGTGAATGCTCTAGACGAAATGGGGTTTTGTATAACTTTAGACCAAAGAAGTTAGACCTTGACCTAAAGAACCCTACAAACCTTGACATAAAGAACCCTGCAACTCCTCTAACAAAATAATCAGTGGAGGTACCCCCAGTTCCGGAGCTTAAGGAACTACCTCCCCACCTAAAATATGCATTCTTGGGAGAAAATAATACCTTTCCAGTAATTATTATAGCCGACCTGACAGACTATCAAGTGGAAGCTTTGGTTGTAGTATTGAAAAAGCATAATAAGGCAATCGAATGGACCATCAGGATCCTTCCAGCCATATGAACCCATAAAATCCATCTTGAACCAAATTATGTACCAAGCATAGAAATCAGTGACAACTAAACCTATCGATGTAAGAAGCAGTGAAGAAGGTGATTATCTAGACGCTGGTGTAGTTTACCCCATTATTTATAGAAAGTAGGTAAGTTCCATACAGTGTGTTCCAAAGAAAGGTGGAATAATAGTGCTACCAAATGAGAAAAATAGACCTGATACCTACAAGACCAGTCACAAGTTGGCATGTGTGCATGGATTACTGAACACTGAACCACTGGACCTAGAAGGACCAGTTTCCAATGACATTCATGGATTAGATACTTGACAGGTTAGCAGGTAGAGGCTGGAACTATTTTCTTGATGGTTATTCGGGGTACAATCAGATCTCTATCGCCCTAGAAGACCAAAAAAAGACCAGATGCACTTGCCCGTATGGAAAATTCACTTTTAAGAGAATGCCCTTGGGTTGTGTAATGCACCAGCCCTATTTTAATGCTATATGTGGCGATCTTCTCAGATATGGTAGAGGAAACCATAGAGGTATTTATGGATGACTTCTCAGTTGTGGGTGAGTCATTTGAATCATGCCTCAAGCATTTGATTAAAGTGTTGAACAGATGTGAAGAAACTAATCTGGTCTTAAATTGGGATAAATGTCACTTTATTGTCAAAGAAGGGATAGTTCTGGGTTGCAAAATCATAGGTAAGGGGATAGAGGTGGATAAAGTGAAAATTGAAGTAATAGCTGGGTTGCCATAGACTATTTCCGTAAAAGGGGTCAGAAGCTTTTTAAGGCATGCAAAATTTGCACAACAATTGTGAAAATTGCTCGAGAAAGAGGTGAAGTTCGTATTTGATGAGGCATGTCTGAAGGTCTTTGAATGCCTGAAAGTGAAACTCACCACCGCTCCTATTATTCTCCAAATTGGTCTCTCCCAATCGAGGTAATGTGTTATGCTAGTGGGGTGGCCCTTGGTGTTGTCCGGGGCCAACGGACAGCGAAGATTTTTTGCCCCATTTATTATTCTATTAAAACACTTAATACAACTCAAATGAACTATACAGTCACTGAACAAGAGCTACTAGAAGTGGTCTTTGCATTTGAAAAGTTTTGGGCACACTTTCTTGGAACTAAGGTAATTTTCCATAAAGACCATGTTGTACTGAGGTATCTAATTTCAAAAAAGGATGCCAAACCCAGGCTAATCAGTTGGGTGTTGTTGCTCCAAGAATTTGAATTTGAGGTAAAAGACAAAAAGGGAATAGAAAATCAGATGGCTGATCACTTGTCTAGACTAGAAGCTGAGGCTAGAGCAAAGGATGAGATTGATATCGATGATGCTTACCCAGATGAACAAGTATTGGTTGCATCCCAAGATTTGATCCCTTGGTTCACTGACTATGCAAATTATTTGGTGAGAAACACTATTCCAACAGATATGACACCCCAGCAAATGAAGAAGTTCCTATTTGATGCTTGGAGATACTATTTGGATGAACCATATCTATTATGCATTTTTGCAAATGGGTTGATTCGTAGGTGTGTTCCAGAGATAGAGATGTGGAGCATTTTGGAGGCTTGCCACTCATCCCTGGTTAGGGGTCATCATTGTGATATCTATACTGCGCATAAAATTTTGCAATTCAGGTATTATTGGCCCTCTATCCACCAAGATGCTTACGATTATACCAAGCCATATGATCAGTGCAAAGTCAAGGTGGCATTATTCGCAAGCATGAGCTACCATTGACCCCAATCTACGAAGTAGAGTTATTCTATGTATGTGGTATTGACTTCATGGGCTCATTTGTCAAATCATATGGGATGAGATACATCTTGGTAGTGGTGGACTATGTTTCCAAATGGTCGGAGGCTGTTGCACTTCAAAAAATTGAAGGAAAAAGTGTCACAGTATTTTTGCGGAACCACATATTCTCTAGGTTTGGTACTCCCAGAGCAATCATCAGTGAAGGTGGGTCACATTTTTGTAATCGCCTCTTTAGAACTCTGCTGGAGAAATATGGTGTGAAGCATAAGGTGGAAACACCTTACCATCCTCAATCATGTGGGCAGGTAGAAGTGTCTAACAGGAAGATAAAAACCATTTTGGCCAAAACGGTGAATACCAACCCAATAGACTAGTCTACAAAGCTCGATAATGCATTGTGGGCATACCAAATAGCTTATAAGACCCTCATCGGCTCATCTCCATATCAGCTAGTCTATGGCAAGTCATTTCATCTGCAGATAGAGTTAGATCATAAGGCATTATGGGCACTGATAAAGCTGAACTTAGATTGGAATGAAGCAGAAAAGTTGAGACTAGATCAACTCAATGAGTTAGATGAATTTTGGCTTTGAGCTTATGAGAGAGCAGCCATTTATAAAGAAAGAATGAAGATCTACCATAACAGGAAGATTGCAAAAAGGGAGTTCAAAACTAGTGATTTGGTCTTACTGGTTAATTCAAGGCTATGAACTGAAATCTAGGTGGATGGGATTGTATAGAGTGGCGAATGGGTCCCCATATGATGCAATGGATCTTGAGAATAATGATGGTAATAGGTTCAAGGTGAATGGGAAAAGGACAAAGTTATATATGGGAGACACTGAAAAGATAATGTCACGTCTTCGAGCATACACCCTGAACAGGACATGATACTTGGAGTCATAAGTAACCTCAAGTCAACCCTTGGTCTATCATACACTAGCATTCTGAGTAATCATATAAATATAGAGGAAGCATTAAAGTGAAAATATAAAGTATTCATGAAAATGAAACTGAATCCTAAGGTTTAAAACATCTGAACAAAACTACAAGTCTGAGAAACCATGTCTGTGTCTGAAAGCCACTACAACTGATGAGTTTCCGGGACAAGCCCCCAACGAACTTGAAGTCTAAATAAAAGAAAAATAGATTAGAAATAAATGATCTTCGTCCTCAAAAGATGAGGACTCACCAATAGTGCAACTAGAGTCTTCTTAGAGGAATCGGCTAGCGAGGCTGAGACTGAGATCCTACAGTTGTATCATAAAATTATACAGCATAACAGGTATGTGTCAGTACTTAGAATCTACCGAGTAAGTGAGAGAAACCATACACAAGAAATAAAAGTGCTGAACTGAAAGGACATGCAATGACCAACTGAAGCTACTAAAATAATTAAATATAATAACTGAGATGGTCTAAAAGACCCTGTTTAATGGTCAAAGACATGCCCTGAATATGAGATTCCAATCGGAACTGATCTGAGACTGAACTGAGCTGACTAGTGGGAGAGTCTACAACCAACATGTAACCACGTGAGCTAGACGTGGAGTCCGATATATACACCCCATCGATAGGACCCAATACACCTTGCTAGGCTATAAAGGCATGAACTAGGTGATCATAAATTTGGGGCCATGAGGCCAATAAACTATAACCTACGATGTAAACGTAGTTTTGGGAACCTGGGTGCGCTGGAACCCCGGTCCGCTTGGTGCTAAGTCCTGCTCCGGTTGGATGTTTCTAAACTGACTACTAGGCTGATAGCTCGAAAGTGGGGCCTAAGACTAGTCAGGAATACCTATCTGGAAGCACCTTGAGAGTCTTATCGAACCAGATTCTATAACTAGGTTCTAATACTGGTTAGAGCTGCTTATCTGAAAGTGTCGTAATCTTCTAAAGAACAAACAAAAATTCTTAATCTGGGGTTCTAAGGATGGCCAGAGCTTCTTCTCTAAAAGTGCCATGATCGCCTAAAGAACCACTAAAAACTGATATTGAGACTAATTCTACTAACTGGGAGGTACTACTTAAACCTCGAGAATTTCTATAGTCAAACTGATCAGCTGACATTTCTGACTAACACTGAGGATTCTAACATTCTGACTGAAGCTGAACTATCATGCAGCTAACAGAGATTTCAAGTCATACTAACAATATGGGAAGCCACAACATCGATAGAATCAAGCAACAAGAAAGACTAACCTGACAGACAAAATTCTAGATGATCTCATTCAACATTAGGGCTAAAATCATCCTTACAAGAAAGAGAATTTATATGATATCTAGATAATGGAGAATACCCAACACTCAACTTAAATCATATTCCACAAGCTATAACGAAGTTCTGCACATAGTTTATCCCAATTAGAATGTTCAGGGCTAGAATTCACTTTAGGGAAAGCAACATCAATATAGTCATAAACTAATGGAATTATATTTAAAATAAACATGGATGACATTCTACATGAACTAAAAGAAATATGACATATATTCCCTTCGTATTCGAAAGCTCAAGGCTAGCATTCATAGAGAACTAGGAGGGATTTGGGGGACACAAGGGAAGAACTATTCCCTTGCTGAACTCCCACATACCTAGCTAAAATTTCCTGGAGAAAGAAGCTTGAATGGATGCACTTGGTGAGGAACCCTAGACCTTTCTTGAGAGCTCTTGAGAGGAAACATATGCTAATTTCTTTGAAAATCTGAGTGGGAATGAGGGGAAACCATTTCGCCCCTCTAAATTCCCTTAAATTAGACAAAAATGACGTAGTATATAGAATAGGAGGTTAGGAAATTACTAAAACACCCTTAGAAAATTCGCAGGAAAAACTAACTGCCAGGCCCCCATGAGGGACTTCACCGATCGTGCCTAGTGACCACGACTCGTGGTCACAAACATCAAGTGCACTGCCAAGAACCTCTTGTTGGTCACAACAAGGGACACCACAATTCATGGTGTACCCAATGACTCATTGTGACCCACCCGTCGCCAACACTGCCTATAATCTCTTGGAGTCACCACCGGCGACAACACTACTCGTGGTGTCCGAAATGAGTTATGGTGAGGACCTGTTGAGTACACTGCTTGGATTTTCCAACTTTAAATCAAATACTGACCATAGATCACCCCATAAATAGTGGTGTTGATCATGACTCGTGGTCACCCATTTCTTTAAAAATTTTCAGTAAAGCTTGGACCCTTCCCCATGAGTCACTTCACGACTCATGGCCTACCCCAAGGGTCACAGGACGAATCATTCTGTGGCCTGGTGTAGAAAATTTCTAATTTCTCCGCTTCAACTCCCAACTCTGATCTTAGGGTTTTGGGTCATAAATGTAATACCCCGAAAACCCAAGGATCAGACCTGGGAGTCAAAAGGGGGAAAATATAAAACTGGTGTCGCAGGCACAGAATAAGTTGTTGGACAACTCACGAGGAAAGCACACGAGTCATCAGGTGACTCATAGGGAGGACAGGGGAGAGTTGGGAAGTTTGGAGAAAGAGAATTCCTCATGAACATGGCAACGACTTGTACTTAGATCCCATGAGTTGTTAGGTTAATCGTGGGGTGAAGGAGAAGGAAAGTAGAAGAGGTCAGACCAGTGTACTTGACGAAAACTGACCACGACTCGTTGGGTTAGGTAACAAGTCATGTTGTGGGTCGTGAGATGAATTATATTTGAAGAGATGTATTGAGGTGGTGGAGTAAACGAGCAACATGACGAGTCGTTCCCCCTTGTGACGATCCATCAGGTCGTCCGTTAGGACCACCTGGCAGTGTTTTCCTGTGAATTCAATAAGGGTCTTTTCATAATTTGTAAGTTCCTAAGACCTATACTACGTCGTTTAAGGCTCGTTTTACAAGATTTTAAGAGGAGAAAACCTATTCTAAGCTAATTCATTCCATGTATGCAAACTTGAGAGTTTGAAGAGAGGATTTAGAGCAAGTCTTCAAGGTTTCCATTGGAATCTCATCTTGGGAAATCAGGGAAGTGGTAGAATCATCCCTTCCAGGTATGTAGGGTTATCAATGGGTGTCTTCTTCCACACGCATGCCCAATATCTATCTAAGTATGAGAAATTCATATGATCAAGTTATGGGGTTTTATCCAATTGCATGATTCTTCAATTTCTATACATGGGTACGATTAGATTATGTCTCTATTGATGAATTGTAAAGCTTGGGCATATTTTAAATTTCTTTAAATCAAAAATTGTGTTTTCTACATTATGAGATTTAATGTCCATGGATGAAAATTCATGAAAGAAGAGAATGATGATGAAAAGCATGTTTCTAAAGCTACCCATGATTATGATACTGTTTTCAAAATGAATTGAGTAAATCCAAGCATTATAAAGTTTTGGGCAAGGCCCGTATATCAAGTATGATAATGTAGTATCTCTAAAGTAAGCTTACCACATGGTTTTGGAGTAGTTGTTCCCACTTATATTTGAGCTTGTGGTATGTTTCAGAATAAAGCTTCTCATATGCATGAATTCTTAATTGAGATGTATGTATTATTGAGCTATGTTTTCATACGATGTCAGTTCTATGCATGATTCATTATTGAGCTTTGTCAAATGACAATGTTGAGCTTCGTTAATAGATGATGTTGAGCTTCGTTATATACGATGTAGAGTATCGCAAGTTCTTGGAGAACAGTCTAGCACCGAGCGGGCTAAGGGACGATCACCCTATGCCCAGAACAACACGCCAATGTAGGTTGATACTATTATGTTTTGGGACCTCCCATGTGAGCTTCCCCTTGCCCAAATGGGTCTTCAGCTTGATATCGATATCATGGTAGCATCCTTAGCCCTGGCATGGTTTTGGATGGCTCTCTCCACTTGAGTGTGATAGTAGGGATCATGTAACTTCTATCATCGTATGTTGGTTAAGTGACGAGTCTCCCATGGTCTATATGATTCATATTTGAATGTTCATTTCTCATGGTTATTATTTTAATCATGCATGTATTATAAGAAAGGCTTGACTCATTGTTCAGCTTTTCTATAAAAATGTCATATTTCAACTTTGAGTCATTCTAGTTAGTTATATGTTCTAAAGCTATTCATGGTCATATTTTGAAAGATTATGATTTAAGAATGAATGGATGTAATCCTTACTCATAGAATTGAAATCTTATGTTATGTTATGAAATGTTTTAAATGATTTACTTTACTTAAGCGATTTTTACTTACCTTGCATACTCGGTACATTTCACGTACTGACCGCATACTTTCTATATTGTATCATTTCATGATACAAGACCCAGCTCCCAGGTTCAGCCCCGCTCGTAGTCAGTTGTCAGAGTTAGAACCTGTTTGGTTGGTGAGTCTTCATCCTTCGAGGGCTATACTTTCAGTTTTCCTAATGTATTTTCAGTTTCAGTATTGTTGAGTTAGTTAGGGACTTGTCCTATCAACTCATCTAGATTAGAGGCTTTTCAAACTTTGTATGCATTTAGCTTCGGATGCTTATTCTAATCCCATGTTGACTTAGACATCCGCTGAGTTTATATTGATGATTTCTTCAGTTTATCGAATGAGTTAGATGTGTGCTTTTTCCATGGGTTGACTTAGGGTCTCTCGGGGTCCCTTGTACCATGTCTACGATCCGGGCCTCCGTTCGGGTCGTGACAATTATAATATCTCCCCTCGGGAACATTCATCCTTAAATGTTGGAAAACACGCAGCAAAGTAGAGAATTGCAATCATTATACTCACATACTGATCATGAATGCTGAAAACTAACGGAATGACTACCTCCAAACTAAACCACAAGTCTGAAATGAATTCAGAAATCATCCACATATTCATTTACATGATAGAAACTGGAATACCCGAACTGAAAAGGATTTTAGGGAGGAAACTGATACCTTAAACTAAAACTGAGCCGGAAGAGAACAAATGTGGGTATCTATCCATCATATCTGCTTCGGCCTCCCATGTAACTCTCTTAACCTACTAATTCCTCCAAAAGACTTTGACCGAACCTACCTCCTTGTTCCTCAGCTTACGAACCTGATGGTCAAGGATCTAGACTGGTACCTCTTCGTATGGGAGACTATCTTTCACTCCCACACTGTCCAATGGCACAATTGAAGTTGGAGCACTTATGCACTTCTTCAATAGTGATACATGGAATACTAGGTGCATAGATGCCAAATCTGAAGGTAAGTCCAACTCATAAGCTACCTATCCAATTCGGCTCAGAATTTGTAGGGTCCCACATATCTCGGACTGAGCTTTCCTTTCTTCCCAAATCTCATTACCCCTTTTATGGGTGAAATTTTAAAATAAACCCAGTCATCCACTACAAACTCCAATTCTCTTTTCGTCACATCAGCATAAGATTTCTGATGGCTCTAAGCCGTTTTCAATCTTTCTCGAATGAGCTGTACTTTCTGCATAGCTTTATGGACCAATTCTTGCCCGATTAAAGTAGCTTCATCAACTTCAAACCACCCGATCAGAGATCTACACCTCCTTCCATACAATGCCTCAAACGGGGCCATATGGATACTGGAGTGGTAGCTGTTATTGTAAGCAAACTTGATGAGAGGCAAGTGATCATCCCAATTGACCTTGAAATCGATCACGCACTCTCTAAACATATCTTATAGGGTCTAAATAGTCCGCTCAGCTTGCCCATCCGTCTGCGGGTGAAAAGCTGTGTTGAGCTTGACCTGGGTACCAAGTCCCTTTTGAAAAGACTTCCAGAAATGAGAGGTGAACTAGGTACCTCTGTTTGAGATAATGGATAGTGGCACCCCATGAAGTTTGACCAACTCTCGGATATAAATCCTAGCATAGTCCTCAGCTGAATCTATACTTTTAACTGGGAGGAAGTGTGCTGACTTAGTCATTCGATCTACTATTACCCAGATAGATTCACACTGCAGACGAGTACGAGGTAGACCCGTAATAAAATCCATATTCACTTCTTCCCACTTCCAGGTGGGTATGTTGATATCCTAAGTCATACCTCTCGGTCTCTGGTACTATACTTTGACTTGCTGATAGTTCGGGCACTTAGCTACAAATTCAGTGATGTCTCTCTTCATTCCGTTTCACTAGTACATATCCCGTAAATCACGGTACAGTTTAGTAGCACCAGGGTGGATGGAGTATCTCGAGCAGTGTGCTTCAGCCAATATCTGCGGTCTCAAATCCCCATCGTTCGGTACACACAATCTGCCCTGGTAACGGAGCACATCATCTCCCCCTTTTGAGAAAGCCTCAACTTCTTTTCTGAGAACCGCTTCCTTAAGCTTAAGTAAGATGGGATATTCATCTTGTTTGGACTTAACTTCAACAACCAAAGAGGAATCTGACCCACTTTGCATTACCACCCCACTTTCAACTGAGTCAACCAACTGCACCCTTAACCGAGCTAGTCGGTGAATATCCTTCGCCACTTTCTTTCTGCCCTATTCAACATGGGCCATGCTCCCCATAGATACTCTACTCAGGGAATTCGCCACCACATTGGCTTTGCCCGGGTGATATAGCACGCTAATGTCATAGTCCTTCAGGAGCTCTAACCACCTTCTCTAACGAAGATTTAGATCTTTCTAACTGAATACATACTGAAGGCTCTTGTGATTAGTGAAAACATCTATGTGAGCCCCTTACAGATAGTGTCTCCATATTTTCAACACAAAAACCACCGCTGCCAACTCCAAGTCATGAGTCGGATAATTCTTTTCATGAACTTTGAGCTTTCTAGAGGCATAGGCTATCAACTTTCCCCACTGCATCAGAACGCAACCAAGTCCAACTTTGGAAGTGTCACGATATACTACAAACCCATCTGATCCATCTGGTAGGGTCAACACTGGAGTGGTAGTGAGTCAAGTTTTTAACTCCTGAAAACTTTTCTCACACGCATCTGACCACTAAAATTTCACCTTCTTCTAAGTAAGCCTAGTCAGAGGGGATGCTATAGAAGAAAAGCCTTCCAAAAAGCATTAGTAATACCTAGCTAGATCCAAGAAACTTCTAATTTTGATTTGGGATGCAGGTCTAGGCCAGTCTTTTACCGCTGGTATCTTTTGAAGATCAACCTGAATACCCTCACCCGAGACCACAAGACCCAAGAAAGTCACGGACTTCAACCAGAATTCGCATTTGTTGAACTTGGCGAACATCCGGCGGTCTCTGAGTGTCTGAACCACTATCCTCAAGTGATTAGCATGCTCTTCCTCATTTCTGGAGTATACCAAAATGCCTTCAATAAATACAATGATGAACATATCTAGATACTTCTTGAAGACTCTATTCATCAGGTCTATAAAAGCTGTAGGGGCATTTGTGGGTCCAAAGGACATAACCATGAACTCGTAGTGACCATATCGAGTCCTAGAAGTTGTTTCTAATATTTCACACTCTCTGACCCTTAATTGATGATACCCCAACCTGAGGTCTATTTTTGAGAAATAGTGGCTCCCTGAAGTTGGTCGAACAAGTCATCAATTCTAGGTAAGGAATACCTGTTCTTGACTATGACCTTGTTCAGCTGATGATAATCGATGCACATTTTGAGGGTATCATCTTTATTTCGCACAAATAATATTGGAGCACCCCAGGGAGAGATGCTGGGTTTGATAAAACCTTTATCAAGATGGTCCTTTAGTTCATTCTTCAACTCCTTAAGCTCAGTTGGAGACATTCTATAAGGAGGGATGGAGATGGTTTGAGTATCTGGGAGAAGTTCTATACCAAAGTATTTTTCCCGCTCAGGAGGGACTCTAGGAAGATCTTCGGGAAACACATCACAAAACTCGCTGACAATTGGGATTAACTGGATACTTGGGGTCTCAGAGCTAGAATCTTTGAACCGAACTAAATTATGAACACATCCTTTCGAAATTAGATTTTGGGTCTTAAGGTAGGAAATAAATCGACCCTTAGGCGCTGAACTATTACCCGTCCCCTCTAACACTAGCTCATTAGGGAACTAAAACCTGACAACCCCAGTTTTGCAGTTGATAGAGGCAACCAATCCATGCCAAGAATGAGTTCGAAATCAGCCATTTCTATCTCTACAAGGTCAACTGTAATGACTTTATTGAGAATTGAGAATGGGCAGTTTCTGTACACTTGGATGGCTCTAACTGACTCGCCTACTGAGGTGGAGACTTAGAATGATTTTGGGAGGTCCTATGGACTGACATTGAACTGGACTGCTACATAGGGTCTCACGAATGAAAATGTGGCTCTTGTTTCTAGTAGGGTATACATGTCTAGATGAAAAAGGTGTAAAATACTCGTGACCACGTTAGGTGAGCTCTCCTGATCCTGACGAGAAGACAATGCATAAAAATTGTTTTGGCGCTGGCCACTATCTGTACCTGAAGTGTTGTCTTGCTGATCTGGTCGGCCTGATGGAGCTGCTAAGGTAGTGGATTGTGATCTTCCCCGTCTTGCTGATGGACACTCTTTAAGCCGACGACCAAGCTATCCACAACCAAAATAGCCCTCTCGACCCTAAAGACACTCTCCCGGGTGATTCTTGCCACACTTAGGGCAAGCTGGGTACCAGTTGCTAGCATTGTAGCTTTAGGACTGAGAGCCAGATCTCCACCCCTCTTATCCTAGTGGACCGAAAGGTAGGGGCGCTAGCTGAGCTAGGTGTTGGAGCCCTCTGGTGCTAATGCTGCTGCTGCTGTTGTGGGCGGCTACTACCGCCGGACCTTTGGTGGCCATAATTTGATTGGCCAATCCTTGCCCGCTTGTTCTTCCGCTCCATGTCCTTCAGCTTTTCTGCCTCAATCTACTAGTCATGAACAAAAATTCTGGAGAGATCAATGTCCTTAATTAGCATCACTATCCTGCACTCTTTGAGGACCAGGTTCGATACCCCATTAACAAATTTCAGCATATGATCCCTTGGCTCGGCTACCATCTCTGGAGCATATTTAGAAAGTCTGGTGAACTCAAGCGCATACTCCTCCACTGTCCAATTTCCTTGTCTCAGATTCATGAACTCCACAACTTTTGCCTCCCTGAGCTCCCGACGGAAGAATCTATCTAGGAAGGCTATAGTCAACTCCTCTCATTCCACCGGTCCTACTTGATCACGGGCAAAAATAGCATGCCCGTGATACGCTTTATAACTTAAATTAGTTGTGTTGTCTAAGTTATTTTATACATTTTCATGTTATTTTATATAAATGTGAAGATATGTGCTAACCAACATGATTAGTCTTTGTTTTGTAGGTTTTGATGACTTTTGAGGAGCTAATCAATGAGTTGGTGAAGTAGAGGCTTGGAAACGGAATCAACACTTGAACGTCGACAAAGAGGAGGCACAAAACAGCCCACCTGCGCGTCGGCAACGTGCCACGGCAGGCAGGCTGACCACAGCAGCCCACCTGCGCGTTGGCAACGTGCCACGGCAGGCTGGCTGCGTGACAAGGAGGAGGCAACGTGCTGCCCAAGCAGCGTGCCACACTGCCAACGCGGCAGGGTGCTGCCGAGGCTGATTTTCGGGTGTTGTTCCAGTGAGATTTCGCAATGCCTCCGTGTCACGGAGGCAGTGCTCCATGATACACTCCGTGACACAGAGCCGTTCCACGACAGGACAAATTAAGCACGTTCTCCATTTACTATAAATAGGACCCTTAGCTCCTAATTCCATTTGGTCA
>JACEIK010000793.1:164919-177726 GCA_018107945.1 Datura stramonium
CATGCTTAACCCATTGCAAATCGTAGTATCGCATGATTATCTGGTTTTAACTCTATGTTGCTCCTAGAGTAATTTCAGAATATTTTGTTGACCAAACCTAAACTTAATTAATCTTAATCGAAAATGTCTATAACCACACTTTGGGTATTTAAGATCACACTAGAAATGGACAGTTAGAGGAATGGGTCCAGTCCCTGTGGGTTTGACAATCTGGTTCTTAAAAAGAGCCACTATATTACTTGCACGACCCGTACACTTACGGACGCGCTTGATACGAAAAAGAGTCGTCACATTTCTCTGCATTTTTGTATGATTTTCAACATTCAAGGACGAATGTTCCCAAATGGGAGATATTGTTATACCCCGGAAGCCCTAAGATCAAACCCGGGAGATGAAATGGAGAAAATAGGATTTTTCTACACCAGGTCACAGAATGGGTCGTCATGTGACCCGTCAGGTTGACCATGAGTCGTTAAGTGATTCGTGCTGAGGGGTGTTGACTTACCTGGAAAATTTGGAGTTGGGATGACCACTGGTGTGACCATGAGTCATGGTCAGTCCACGAGTCATCAGTTCACCCATGGTCAAGGGCAATTGGAAGGAGAAGGTTGAAGTGGCAGTGTACCCTACAGTTTGACACCACGATACGTCTGGTTAATCGTTGTCAGCTTTTTGATGAATGACTTAAGGTTTTGGCAGTGGAGGTAATGAGTGGTGACCATGAGTCGTGGTCACCAGTAACGGGTTGATAGGTCCCTCGTGGGGATCCCTCGAGGAAAAATGGCAGTGCACACGACGATTGGCAGCAACAAGCTGTGGCCTTGAACGACGACTCATCTAGTCCCTAGTGGGTACTAGCAGTTAGTTATTTCCTACGAAATCAGTAAGGTCTTTTCTGTAATTCCTATGATCCTAAGACCTAAACTACGTCATTTTAAGCTATGAATAGTGAGTGTTAAGAGGGGTAAATTCATTCTAGTCTATTCTTAATCATGCATGCAAACTTAGAGAGCTAGAGAGGTGATCAAGCTCAATTTCCTTCAAGTTTTCTTCAATATTTCCTTGGGCAATTAGAGAAGTAGTAGAATCAGATTCTCTCAAGTATGTAAGATTGTGAATGAACTTGTTCACACCCATTCCCAATCCCTCTCTAATTCATGAAAATCTATAGGTTGATCCTATGGGGATTTAACCCAATGCATGAATCTCCTAAGTTTCTACCATGGGTATGATCTAAGCATGTTTCTATTATTGAATTATGATTCATTGGCATGTTTTACATTGTTTTCAATTATAATTATGTTTTCACGCTTAATAAATTAAAGTGCCCATCCATGAGATGTTCATGAAAGTTGAGATATATGATGAATGTTCAAGTATGATGAGATATTATTGATGAAGAGCATGTTTTCAAGTTACCCATGTCTATGATTATGTTTTCAAGTGAATCAAGTATTTTCAAGCATCTTTAAGTATTAAGCAAGCCCATATGTTCAAGTATGATTTATGATTTCAAGTTAGTTAGCTTACCACTTGGTTTTGGAGTCAAGACTCCCAATTATGTTCAGCTTGTGGTATGGTTTGAGCCAAGGCTCCTCATGTATGATTCCGATTTATATATATGCATGATTATTCAGCTTCGTCAATAGACGATGGTCAGCTTCATTGAAAAATGATGGAGAGCATATGCATGTTTTTGGGAGTAGTGCCTAGCACCGAGTAGGCTAAGGGTCAGTCAACTCTATGCCTCAAAACTACGCACTAACGTAGGTATGATCAGATTATTTTGGGAACTCCTATGTGAGATTTCCCCTGTCCCCAAGGGGCCTTAATCTTGATATTGATGTCATGGTAGTGTCCTTAGCCCTGACAAGGCTTTGGACAGCTCTTCCCACTTGAGTGTGATAGCCAGGACCATGTAAGCTCTATTATTGTAATGTCGGTTATATGACGAGTCTCCCATTGTTCCTCATGATTTAAGTTATGCATATTTATTATTCATGATATACATATATATATATATATATGATCTAAAGCAGGTTTGACCTAATGTACAGTTTTACTTAAGATTATCAGATTTCAGCTTTAGGTCATTCGATTTAGTTATGATGTTCAATTAAGTTCATATCATGATTTCAAAAAATAGCATGCAAGCCCTACTCTCAAATTCTTATCTTGATTATGTTATATATTCTTCATGTGTTTGTTATACCCTGGGAACCCAAGGATCAGACTCGGGAGTCAAATAGGAAAAATTTGGAAAATGTTGTAGTAGTGCAGAACGAGTTATTAGATGACTCGTGAGGAGACCCCACGAGTCGTCAGGTAGCTCGTGGGAAGGTTGGACTGAGCTGAGGAGTTGAGGTTCCCACGGGCGTGGGAACGACTCGTGGTCAGCCACCACGAGTCGTTAGGTCTCCCGTGGGGTGAGGTTAAATGTTACCCGGGAGGTTTGACCAGTGTACCTAACAAATGGGACCCCATGAGTTGTAGCCAGCCCCAATGACTCGTGAGTTGGGTCGTGAGCAAGACTATATAAATTTGATTAATGATGAGGTAATATACCTGATGGAATCTGGTAATGAGTCGTCATGTCCTCCTTTAAGAGCCAAGTGAAAAGTTCCAGTGGACTCGACGAAACAACACAACGACTCGTTGTACCTGGCAACGAGTCGTCAAGTCACTCGTCAGGGTCACCTGGCAGTTATTTCCTTTGAATTAGTAAGGGCCTTCTCATAATTTCCTACGCTTCAAGGACCTAAACTACGTCGTTTTGAGGACGGGATAGGGTCTTTTTAGGACGAAAAACTCATGCTAAGTCTCATTTTGCATTTGCAAGATCAAGAGAAGGGAGTAGGAGGGGGTTCAAGTGTCTTCTTCAAGATTCTTCAAGTTTCCACCTAGGGTTTCTCAAGGGAGTTAAGAATCACGTAATTCCAGGTATGTGGAGTTTTGAATGGGTAGATTAGTCCCTACCCATTCCCAATATCTCTCAAGTACTTAGTTTAAATTACAAACTCTTGATGGGTCATAACACAATTGCATGTTTCCTCAAAAATCAATATGAGCATGTGGTAGTATGTCAAGAATCATGGGTTCTAATTATTGGGCTGTCTTCACTTATTTTCTTCAATATTGTTGATTTAGTCCCTAAAAGCACATGTACCCTAAGTCTTGGGGTTTTTAGTGAAATTCGTGATTTTGGTGGTTTCTAAAGCATGATATGAACTTCTAAATTTTAAGCATGTTTTCAATTACTCATGTTACTATGATCATATTTTCCATAAATTTAAGTATTTCAAGTATGATTGAAATTATGGGCAACGCCCACATGTCGCTTATGATTCATGAACTATGATTTTAGCCGAACAAAGGGTCCCATTTCCATGGCCAGTATCACGAATTCTCAAGCATGTTATGATTATCACAATTTAACTAACCATGCATGTCATGTATGAATTTTATGAGCACGTTGCATGTTTTGGGCATAGTACTTAACACCGAGTAGGTTTAGGGCCTAGCTTACGCCCCGAATCCCAGAACTACGTGCCACCGTAGGTTATGTTTGGGACCGCCTCAGTGTCTGTCCCCTATGCCGTACAGGGTCTTCATGAGTGATATCACGCCTTTCATAGTTCATACCCTTGGCATGGTATGGAAGGCCTCCCGGCTAGGCTTACAAGTCGGACTCCATGTGTGCTCGTATGGGGTATGTCGGTTATAGAAATCTCCCATTATTCCTCATGGTTTTGATGCATGCATGATTATGTTCTTTTGGCTCAAGTTATGTTTTATGAACTGTTTTCCCTCATGTTATGACTATGATAGGTTTATGAATATATTTGGAAAAAATCTTGAGCCTTCCGATATATTTATGATGTTAGTTTTTATGATCATGGTGTCCCCACTCGTATAACTTTTATGTTTTAAAGCATTTTCTTGCATACCTTACATACTCAGTACCTTCCAAGTACTGACCTATATATTTTCAGGATGTGGCTCACAGGTTCAACATCATTCCTAGCTTGCGCTCAGTTCTACTCTCAGCTTTCGGTGGTGAGTCCTCATGATTCGAGGGCTTCATGTTCGGACCTTATTTACCGTTTGTTCCAAAATATAGGGGTTAGTTGGGTCTTGTCCCTTCAACCCGACTTTTATGATTTGAGGCTTTCAGACCTATGTGTAGCATTCATCCGTTTATGTTTGGATCTTGTATGGTTGTTTCTTATACCTCTTGTTTCGATTTCTAGCTAGTGCATGATTAATAAGCTAACTCTTCTGCCTTATGTAAATGGTTTAGTTATTTACTTACGCCATGGGTTGACTTGGGGTCCCTCAGGGTTCCTCATCCCGTGTCTATGATTTGGGTGTACTCTCGGGTCGTGACAAACCTGGTATCAGAGCAATAGGTTCAGATGTGTCCTAGGTAGTCTGAAAGCCGTGTTAGGTAGAGTCTTTTTAATGGGTGTGAAGCGCGCCAAACTTATGATGAAGATGCTACTAAACATTTTAGAAAATATCCTCTTCTTTCATGATCTATGTCGTGTGGTGAAAACCTCTCCATCCTTCTAATTCGTGCGTTTCGCGATTGTAGAAAATTATGGATCCCAGGAGGATGAATGGAAGGAGGAATAGAAATGATGAAGGCCATGAGGGTGGCAATGATAATGGGCATCAGCAAGCCCCACATGTACAGGAGCCCCAGGAACCAGAGCCAGCTGCCCACGCCGAGTTTCGGGCGGCTATTCAAATGTTTGTGCATGCCTTGACCGCTCAGGTCAACCAGTAGACTGTTCCGCATGTTCCACAGAATGGCAATGTAGCAGCAGCCCGGATCAGGGACTTCCTAAGGATGAACCCTCCCGAGTTCACAGAGGAAAAGGTGGTCGAGGATCCATACGAGTTCATTCAAGGGATATTGATGGTCACTCATGTTATGGGAGTGACAAATAAGGAGTGTGTTGAATTTGCCTCATATTAGCTTAAGGAGGTCATCTATATTTGGTTCAAGCAATGGAAGGATAGTCGGGCAGTGGAAGCACTCATGAACCTTAAGCTATCTAGAGGAATACGTAATGGCCTTACCATATTTCATAAATACATAACCGAGACCAACCCTAGAGGCATCACAATATACAAAAAAACCATTTGTGCCTTTGGTAGGTTCAATACTAAGGCTATAGTGAGTCGATTCTTTAACTCCTAAAAACTCTTCTCACAAGCGTCCGACCACTGAATTTTGACCTTCTTCTGGGTCAACATAGTCAACGGTGCTGCAATGGAAGAAAATCCCTCAATGAACCTCCTATAGTATCCAGCTAAACCAAGAAAGCTCCTTATATCTGTAGGACTAACTAGTCTAGGCAATTTCGTCACCACTTCTATCTTTTGAGAGTCAACTTGAAATCCCTCACTAGACACTACATGGCCCAAAAATACTATTGAGTTCAGCCAAAACTCACACTTGCTGAATTTGGAAAATAATTGGCGATCCTTGAGAGTCTGCAACACAATTCTCAAATGATTGGCATGCTCCTCCTGGCTCCGAGATTATATGAAAATATCATCTATGAAGACAATCACGAACATATCAAGATACTGCTTAATAACCCTATTCAGCAAATCCATATAAGCTGCAAGAGCATTCGTTAGTCCAAAAGACATAACTACAAACTCATAGTGACCGTACCTAGTCCTAAAGGCTGTCTTCAGAATGTCACTCTCCCTAATCTGAGCTGATGATATCCGAATATGAGGTTTATCATTGAGAAGCAATTAGCACCCTAATATTGGTCAAATAGGTAATGAATCCTAGGGTTCCATTACTTATTCTTGATTGTGGCCTTGTTCAACTGTCGATAATTAATTTACATTCTAATGGAACCATCCTTCTTCTGAACAAAGAGAATTAGAGAACCCCATGGGGATTTTCTAGGTCTGATGAAACCCTTATCAAGGATATCTTTCACCTATTCTTTCAACTCCTTTAGCTCGACTAGAGCCATTATGTAAGGAGGACTAGATATAGGCTGCATATCAGGGAGAAGGTGTTGCGCCCTAGCGCACGATAAGCGTATGCAGTCATACAAGTAATACAGTGACTTTTGAAGAGCCGGATGTCAAACCCATGGGGAATAGAATATTTTAGCGAATATTCAATTTCAAGTGCTATATTAAATTTCACAAGGGTTGATTGTAGATATTTCGGTCATTTAAACTAATAACTGATGATCACAAAAATAATCGGGAAACAATAATAAGAAGCATCTAGAGTTAAGGCCTGGCAATCATGCAATGCTACAATTCACAATGGTTCAAGTATATGAAATTCAACTGTTGTCTCACAGAGTTAATATGAAGTGTTCATGGTCTTTCAAGCCTCTAAACACAATAAACTTGTCTCACACCTACACCGTTGAGCGGGGATGTGACGTCCTAATTTATGAGCAATTTAACACTGTGGATGTGGTTTACGAGGTTTATGCCCTTCATTATGGACTTTCGTACCTCTAATCATTTAACCTAACTTAGCTTCACAACTACTTCTATGAGCGGTAATGTGACAATTCTGAGTCGGTGTCTAGCTATCGTCTCGTTTAGTTAACCAAGCAACACAAATTAGGTATAATTTCTATCCTAACCGCGTATCCTATCATAAAGACAAGAACTTTCTCCCTGCATTCTTTCATTCTAACCTAGGGTTACTCTTTCAAGCTTTTTCCTGAGCTTAACAAGTTTGTTTTCATGGTGATCAAGCATAAGAATAACGATAATTAAAAATGCAAGATAAAAAAATAACTAAAACTCGAACCAAAGATGAATTTCATGCAATTACATTAATATCATATGGCCTCAACCCTAGAAGAACGGTTTTAGCCATTAATGCTCATACAATTACTCAAAAACATGTTTAATGTAAAGTACTTACAAGAATAGTAAAAGAGAATGGAAGTTTTTGAACCCTACGTAGAGTTTCTTTCGTTTTACCTTCACTCCTTTCTCTTTCTCATAAAATATTTCGTGATATCCCCATAAAATAACCAAGCGTAGAATTTATACTAAGTGAAAAAATGCAAAAATTGTCCTTTCTCAAACTGCCTCCATGACACGCCACTGGCCGCGCCAACCAAAAGCAGTTTGGCATGGCTCCATCGCGACAGGCTACTAGAATTTGACATCGGGTGTTGGCATGTCATGGGTGGCGCGAGACGGGCATCAGGCGTGGCATGGATGCTGCCGTGCTGCTCCCACACCGTGGCACGGACTGGACGCGGATAAGGCAAGGTGTGGCACGGGCCTATCGCACGACTTCACCGGAAGGGCATGTCTCTCGCGATCAGACGCTGGGCGTGGTACACTGCCTGTCGCGCAGCTGCCTTGCCATGGCACAGTGCTCAGCGCGCGGCCCGTGCTGCGTGGCATGCTGTGTGGCTCGGCATATGCATACACATGTGCAACATCATGCGACTCTTTTTCCTTTTATTCCCATCTTCTTCCTAAATCTTTAATCATCATATTTAGTCCCTCCTAAGAATTTTACACCTACAAAACAAAGAATAATCATGTTGGTTAGTTCATGCACAAAAGAAAATAAATTCACATGAGAATGTAATCAATTAAATTAACAAACATGACTAAAACTAAGTTATAAAATAGAACTTAAGCACGTAAATATGCCCAAGATCACTACCCAACACTTAAATCCTTGTTCAGCCTCGAACAACTCTATTACGTCTCATGCACACGAAGGACTCACTAATAACCAATTAAAGCAAGATGACTCAAGCTAAGGCTACAACGGTTGTCTCAGATAGCATGTTTAAGATTGCATATGCAAGGTATACCCACTGAAATCACATACAACTAAGTCAAGACTTCCTACCCTCAAGAATCGACTCTCAAACTCAGCAAATTAATGAAAATTAATCAGTCAAGACATCTGAAATGAATTTTATCCTTCCTCAAACATGTTCCCTCATAATAAGAGAGATACCCATTTTCACTCACAAGGTTTCAAATTATAGCATGTACGGGTATATGAATAAGAATTCAGCTCACTCTCAAAAAGAATTCACCTACGACATGTAATGACCCATAAGCTTGCCTTTAGTGTTTTATTCACTCATTTAGGAATGTTTGAAAGTAAGATCAAGTAGGACTTATCGGGTTGTAATGTAAGCTAAGGGACAGGTAGACACTATTCTGGCTAGTAATAGTGACTATCTTCCCTAAGCGCTTTTAATACATCACAATTTTATTATGGACATCTCTTCTCTTACTTCACCTTTCACTCATAAATTTCCTCTTTTGTTTCCCCATTTCTTTAGGCACACTTAGCTTATTAGTAAGGAGTACTTAATCAACTTTTTCCTTTTTTGCTCTCTTACTCCCTACCAATATTTATGTATTTTCAATCAAGTGCACCTCTAATGTTTTCGTCAACTCCCACAACCACTATTTTACTTCTTTTTCTCAACTCCCACTCCTTAACTCTTTTTTTTGTCTTTCACTTAAGCGCTTGGGAGTTTTGGATCAAATTTATGGCTTATTTAAATAAGGGGATTATCTTTTATTGTGGCTAGCAAAGAATAGGCTAAAGGCTCAATAGGGTTAACTAGGATCAGACATTCAAGGTAGATAAAGCATGGGATAAAAATTAGGCTCACTCAAAGAAATGCCTAAATCATCTCTTACAATCGACATCCCTTATTTCATTTTGTATACACACTAGGAATGTTCTAGACACTATATAATAGAATGGAATTGTCACGCCCCACCTTGGGAGGCGTGACTGGCACCTAGTGCCCCACTAGCAACTGACTGATCTTGCTAAGCTTATGCACGTCTGGTGCCAGCCTGTGACCCAATTCAAGAAAACAACGGGCTATATCTCGGTTGTAAACACAGCCCCTGGCCGACGAGGCCTTATAACCACCTGTATATGAAAATAGCTAACCCACAACAGGCAATAGAATGGGCCTATGCGGGCTGACAAGGCCACCAGGCTGTGTAGTTATAGCTGAAATGAGGATGAGCTACTATAATAGGCCTCACACGACCAACACAAGAAGCATAACAGATTGAGGCCCCATGCGGACAACATACAACTAAACAGCTGACAACTATAGTCTGCAAGACACTAAGAGTACAAATAGTGGTCAGGAAAGGGCCTCAGCCTACCCCAAAATGCTATACGACTGAAATGCAGACCTCTTTGCAACCTAGAAGCTCCGAATAAAGGGAACTGGCCCAATGGTGAACTCTGAGCAAATTCTACTGAAGATCCTGAACCCTGTCTTTCTAAATCTGAAGGCAAATAATGCAGCGCCCCGGGAAGGGCGTCAGTACAATATGTACTGAATATGTACGGTAATAGATAAGCTGAATCGGATTGGAAGTAAATAGAAAGAATGGCCGAAAGATTAACCTATACTCCTACTGATTCGTAATCTGTATCTAAATGACACTACATGTACATAAGTTAATACTGCATACTTACACATTTACACACTACAACTAGCAGACAAGAATTCATACAAGAACCCCACCAGGCCCCCATAAGCCGGGAGGTACAATCAGCACAGAATAACTCGCTCAGGCCCCCATAAGGCCTAGCGAGCACATCTCAATCTATATAACCTTACCCAGGTGTCTACAACTCTACTGGTACTGTAGCCAACCTACTGGTCCCTTGGGTCTACAACTGGGCTGGCTTGGCCCCTGAACTGTAGTTATGTCTGAGTCCGGTGGACTCCTGATATCTACACCACGAGTAGAACGCTCGGCGGGGGTGTGTATAAGGCCAACCATGACATATGAGGATCTGGATCCCCATCTTCGTCCCTTGCAGATGGCATATCGCTCTGTAGAGTGACGTAATCTCGCCCCCAGCGGGCGACAACACAGCTATTATCCTTGAGGCGGTCATGGAAGGCTTCTAATTGAGGGCAACCCCAACCCAGGTGCTATACTGACACATCAATCTATCTGTATAAAGAGAGCATATATTACCTTTTGGGCCTAATGCTAATGCTACTCACTTCTGGGATAATCTGTATGGATATCTACAGGCACGCCATGCACCCATATTTGATTAGAGGATCCTGATAGTGATCATGATCTCTAATAGTCTGGGCTGAATAGAGCGAGGTTTGAAGTGGCCTAACAATATTGTGAATGTACCATTCGGACATCTATAACTCATGAATAACTGTGGGGTTGCGGATAGCTAACTAATTTATTCTTCTAATTAAACAACTATAGGACTGGGCTTGGTCGAACTTTCTTCTATGCGATCGGTCCCTGGTCCTCCATAGGGAGCTTACCGATCTCCTTAACTTGTGGTTAACATTGTACTAGCAGAGTACTACTAACTCCTTAGGCCTTATCTAAATCCACTCGGATCTATATTACTGTTCTGAGCAATTCCCAATCTTATAGGCAATTCTATATAGACTGGCCCTCTCCTAGCACTCTGTACCTGAATACCTTACAAGAACGGGCTAGGGTGCTGGCCCGGTCACTGATTACTAATGTAGACCCCTCCTTAGGGTACCCACGAGTTTATCTGACTCAGACGACTGGGTTGGGTTGTTGGGCATCCTACGTGGTAACTGTTAAGTCGACTAAGACTGACAATCATTGATAAGGCTAAAGGGATGGAGGACGATCACTCAATACACTAGAGAACCCTGGTGTTTCTAACTCTAGAATATACCTATTCTGTCTCTATTTCTTGTTCTGGAACTTGCGATAACGTTAATGACCTCTAGGGATGCTTTCCTTCCAATACAGGCGCCAACTAGTCGTTAGACCGCCTAACTGCGCCCATACTGTTTAACCAACTGATTCAGGCCAATAACTCTTACGAGCTTCTGAAGTCTAGGCCTGGCAACAAACATATAAGTCTACCATCACAATAAACTGAGAACTAAAAGTGTTTTTGTAGCGTTCATAACGCGAATCACATTTAACCTGCTCCCTTTCAGCGAGGGGTCCTGCAGTACAATCTGTATACATTTTCTAGCAGCTAACCATAATTTAAGTAACTGTAATCCCTATTAGTAGCTACTCTCAACATATTTTATATTTATATCAATAACGGCTAATTACAACATATCGAATTACAATATAATGGTAGTAACTATCTACAGCATTTGAGATCGTTATTTCTATTTGAGAACATAAGTCGTAACACTGTATGACAAGGATACTTGCCGAGAGTTAAGACTTACATACCTCGTCGCTGTTTTCTAACTAACTGATGAGTATCAACTTGTAATCAACTGCCCTTCTCAAATTTAATCATATTAATGGAAGAATAGGGCCAACTTCGTTACTGAATTTGAAGAAACCAATAACTATATATATATATGTATATAGTAACTATATTTCAACCTATTGAAGGATGATTGAAAACTTGTAATTTCTCGGGAGTCTAGAAGGGAGAAATTCTTACTTTAAGTCTGTGATCGTATTGACATTATTTTGAAGCAATTCCACCAACTCTTGCTTGGCGGGATGATGATTTTCCGGGCATATTTTACGAAAATAACTCCGCAGCGATGCTCTCTGTAGCCTTATACTTCACTGCCCGGAGTTAATTTAGATTTGGACGGCGTTTAGCGGCATAATCGAATGCGGTCAACATCTGGACCTTGTGACCTTGCTTGTTGTTATATTGAAGGCCTGTAACTGTCCGTTGCACCTTGTTTCTAGGCTACAACCTTACTGTCTCTTAACTGTTAGCCCGAGGCTTAGTCCTCAATATGCGATGTTCTATCAACCTGGAGGTGATTCTGATTTCCCAAAAAGTTTGGTATTCGTGCTTTTCCCCTTACCTTCCTTAGACTGAGCTCTGGGGTTCATGGTTCCTTCCTTACACTGTCAATAATGTTATCGGCAAGGTCTTTGGTCTATACTTCTTCTAGCTTGCAGTCGGACCCATTTTATCATATGACCCCCCTATCTTTCGATATCACAAACTAAGATCATAACCATTATCTTGCAGGCATATCCTATGGTCATTAACATGCTACGGTGGATTCAGCCTTTTTCTGACTTGAACTTCACTATTATTGAGAATTTATCACTGATGGATTCTTATACACACTTAGAGTAATTTGGTTATCTTACTTGCTCTTTTGACTTATTACCACGAAGGTCTGGACAACTTACATAAACATTGGGGGTCCCCACTCTTTCCTGTTACACCCCGTAAGTTTCTAAAGTTTAGTCGGCCTATTAGTACATTAGTTAAGAGTTTTAGAATGTCATAGATACAAGGAAAGGGCCCGGGGAAAGGCCGAACGAGTGCCAAGTCGGGATTTCGCAGGAGGAGGTTGAACCAAGATGCCCAGAGGGGCAAAGTGGCATGGAGCAGCTCCTCTATGTTAGCCAACATGGCACGGAGCAGAATCAGCGTGATGGGCAGAGTGCCACGTTGCCTTGTCTGCTGCCTCAAGTATATATAGGCCTTACCCTTAGATTTCATGTTATTTTCTTAAATAAACTAGACCAGCAGAGTTAGAAATGGAGGGGCATTATAATTTTCATCCGATTACGCCGCTAAACGCCGTCCAAATCCGAATTAACTTCGGGTATCGAAGTTTAAGGCTGCAAGGAGCATTTCTACGGAGTTATTTTCGTGAAATTCGCCCGGCGAATCGTCGTCCCGCCTAGCCAAAGTTGTTAAAATTTCTCCAAACTAGTGTCAATACGATCCCAGGCTTAAAGTAAACATTTCTCCCTTCTAGACTTTTGAGGAATAACGAGGTTTCCACCGTGTTCTGTAAAGTTGGAATATAG
>JACEIK010000793.1:192473-220257 GCA_018107945.1 Datura stramonium
GAAACAATAATAAGAAGCATCTAGAGTTAAGGCCTGACAATCATGCAATGCTACAATTCACAATGGTTCAAGTATATGAAATTCAATTGTTGTCTCATAGGTTTAATATGCAGTGTCCATGGTCTTTCGAGCCTCTAAACACAACAAACTAGTCTCACACCAACATCGTTGAGAGGGGATGTGACGTCCTAAATCGTGAGCAATTTAACATTATGGATGTGGTTTAAGGGGTTTATGCCCTTTATTATGGACTATCATACCTCTAATCATTTAACCTAACTTAGCTTTAAAACTACTTCTATGAGCGGTGATGTGATAATTCTAAGTCGGTGTCTAACTATAGTCCCGTTTAGTTAACCAAGAAAGGGAAATTAGGTAGAAGTTTAATCCTAACTGTGAATCCTATTGTAAAGATAAGAACTTGCTCCCTGCATTCTTTCGTTCTAACCAAGGGTTACTCTTTTTAGCTTTTTCCTGAGCTTAACAAGTTTGTTTTCATGGTGATCAAGCATAAAAACAATGATAATTAAAAATGCAAGATAAAACAACAACTAAAACTCAAACCAAAGATGAATTTCAAGTAATTACATTCATATCATGTGGCCCCAACCT
The DNA here is from genome assembly GCA_018107945.1 of Datura stramonium. NCBI lineage: Eukaryota > Viridiplantae > Streptophyta > Magnoliopsida > Solanales > Solanaceae > Datura > Datura stramonium. Next base: position 193,086 of record JACEIK010000793.1, read on the forward strand.
TGAAGAAGGGTTTTAGCCACTCATGTTCATACAATTACACTAAACCATGTTTAAAATGAAGTACTTACAAGAATTGTAAAAGTGTTATACCCCGAAAGCCCAAAGATCAGACCTGGGAGTTGAAACAGAGAAAAACTTAAAGTTGGCATCAAGGCACAAAATGGGTCGTGAGTGACCCGTGGGAGCAGCCCACGAGTCATGATGTGACTCGTAGTGAGGCTCAGGAGATGAGTTTGAAATTTGGGAACTTGACTCCCCACGGACATGACCACGAGTCATGTCAGGTCTCATGACTCGTTAGATCAGCCGTGGAAAGTGGTGATTGAGAAAGGAAAAGAGGAAGGCAGTGTACCTAGCGGAAGGACCCCACGAGTCGTGGTCAGTCACCACGATTCGTGGGATGAGTCATGGCCAACAAGGAAAGGTTTGATTGAGATTAAGGCAGTGCACATGAGGAATGGTGACCATGAGTCGTGGTCACCAATAACAATCGTGAAGTCAACTGTGATGAGCCCAGATGACTTGATAAGCAATGTACTTGACGGACGATGCCACGAATCGTGGCTAGAGGTGACGAGTTGTCATGTCCCTCATGGGGACTGACTGATAGTTAATTTCTGCGAATTCAGTAAGAGCTTTTCCATAATTCCTATGATCCTAAGGCCTAAACTATGTTGTTTTATGTTATGAATGATGACTTTTAAAAGGGTTAAGTTCATTTTAGGCCATTCTCATTCATGCGTGCAAAGATAGAAAGTTAGAGGGAGTGATCAAACTTGTTCTTCTTCAAATTCTCTTCAATTTCTCTTGGGCAATCAAATAAGTGTAAGAATTAGTTATAATCATGTATGTAGGGTTATGAATGGGTGAATCCTTTCAGACCCATGCCCAATCCTTCTCTAAATCATGAATTTCCTATGGCAAATCTATGGGGTTTTAACCCAATGCATGAAATTTCTAATTCTCTACATGGGTATGATTTCTTGAATTAAGCTTACCACATGGTTTGGAGCGAAGACTCCCAATTATCTTTCAGTTTGTGGTGTGGTTTGAGTTAAAGCTTCTCATATGCATGATTTTAGATTTTAGATGTATTTGATTATTGAGCTTTTTCAATAGACGATGTTGAGCTTCATTGAAAAATGATGGAGAGCATATGCATGTTTTTGGGAGTAGTGTCTAGCAGCGAGTAGGCTAAGGGTCGATCACCCTATGCCTCAGAACTATGTGCCAACATAGGTTTATATATGTGCCAACATAGGTTTATATATATATATATATATATATATATATATATTACTTCTAGACCTCCCTTGTGAGTTGTCCTCGCCATATTGGGCCACGAGCTTGATATCAATATCAGGAAGCCGTTCTAGCCCTGGCAAGCAGCTTTGGATGGCTATACCAACTTGGAGTGTGATAGTTGGGACCATGTAAGCTCTATCGTGGTATGTCGGTTAAAAGATGAGTCTCCCATGTTCCTCATAATTTCAGTTATGCATGCTCATCATTCATGAGATTTATACATCTATAAATGTTCTAAAGCAGGTTTGACTCAACGTTATGTTTTAATCATGACTATAAGTATCTCATCTTTGAGTCAATCGGATTCAGTTATGATGTTATATTATGTTATGTTGAGGTCTTGATTTCAAAAAAAATGCATGCAAGCCCTACTCTCAGATTCTTATTATTTATGTTTTATATTAAGCATGTTTTTGAATGATTTTACTTATTGAGCAGTTTTATTTAGCCTTTGTATACTTGGTACATTCCATGTACTGACCGCATACTCTTATGCTCACCAAGAAACAGCCACCAAAAGTCCAGAAAAGACACAAAAACTCAAGCTACACGCGATTCACGACATCCCTGACCTTCAATCTAATTTTTGGATTACGCTTGTTTATCCTAAAACAATCAACCACATGTTGAAACACCTCTAGAGAATTTTCAAGGAAATTTCCAGAAATGGGAAATGGATAACAACCACAAACTAAGGGGCTTAAATATTCCTCCACCGCCTTGGCCCGTTTTTGACGTACGTGCTTTGTGCGGGCCTCAAATATGCGAATATCTCCCTATTCTGAAGTCGGATTGAAGAACGGTGTAATGTGTTGGAAACTAGACTCATAGGCCTTTGATTTAATAGGTCGTACTCCCTCTAAATCCTTATATATAGGGACAAAAGCTTTGTAAAATTTTACCCAAATCTTAGAGAATTTCAAGAAAGAAATTTGCGATAACTTTTTCCAAATTTCGTTCAACAACTGGATCGACGTCCAATCTTTAATACTCATCATAGAATGACTAAAATAACTCTCATAACACTTACCTCTAGCCTATTAAGTACACTTGTCTTTACCTCAAATGTACGAATTTATTTTTTAAATTATATGGGGTGTTACATCCTTCCCCTCCTAGAAACATTCGTCCACCAATGTTGGATGACACACATGATTCTAAACCAAGAACTATCACGGCACGGCATTGCCTCACAATCATGAAACGGTTGGGTCTACTTACAACCAAATCCAAACAAAACAACCTTACTCCTTGCCAGATGCGATATATATATATATATATATATATATAAACCTATGGTGGCACGTTATTCTGAGAGACACCGGCATAGTCCTTTGAAAGCCGGGCTACTTGGTGCTAGACATTGTTCCCAAAGACATGCACATTTTGATTGTAGTAACCGTAACATCATTCATGAAGTTCATGGAAAATAAAAACACCATCATTGATTCCTTATTTAAAATTCATGTTTAGCCATGAACAAGGGCTCCATGAATTGGCCATGATTCATAAATCCATAAATCATGAAATCCAATCATACTTGCAAACATGTATAAACTTGGTATTTCCTAAATCCAATATAAGTACTTGAGATAAATCCAATCATAAAGCATGAATCACAATTTAGCTAGTTAAGATAAGGATCTTAATGAAATCATAGCTCGGCTTTTCATAAGCATTCATAGTTGGGCATAATTGAATTTAAAAATCAAATCTGTAAACTTATATTTAATGTAGTAACAAAATCTGCCCATAGATCATAAAACAACTTTAAAAACATACTTGGATCGTACCCATGATTGCTACTGTCACGACTCGAGAGTACACCTGGATCATAGACACGGGAAAAGGGATCCTGAGAGACCCCAACTCAACCCATGGCATAAGCATTCACTATCTCATTCAATAAACATAAAGGAAACATAAACATAAACTCAACGGAAGTATAACTTAGCATAACAACAAAATAAACATCTCGCTGAATACATGTCTAAGTATGATAAGCCTCTAATATGGACGAGCTGATGGGACAACACCCCCAACAAGCTCAGAAATACTGAAACTGAAAGCACGCTCAAAATGACTAAAAGTATAGTCCTTGAGGATGAGGACTCACCAAGTAAGCAAATACTAACTTTGAAAGCTGGCTACAAACGGGGTTGAACTCCGAGAACCCAATCCTGCATCATAAAATTATGCAACATAGAAAGTGTGCGGTCAGGCAGGATGTACTGAGTATGTAAGGTAAGTATACTGCTTGAGCAATAATAGCCTTTTAAAAAAGTCAAAGTATATATATGATAGCCATTAAGAATAGAAACGAATACAAGCATTCGTCTGGTGAAATCATTCTTTATTTACTGCTATTGGTCATGTGCTTTGTTTTAGAACATCATGACTAAATTGAATTACTCAAGCTAAATCATAACATTTATATCAAAAGCTAAACAATAAGTCAAACCTTGCTTTTCAAACATGCATGCATAAGATAATCATTTCATGAGTAATGGGATGAAAACTCGTGGAAATGACAGGACAGGGAGACTGGCCACTTAACCGATAATATGATAGAGCTACGTGGTCTTAATTATTGCATAATCTCAAGTGAGCAGAGTCGTCCATAACATTGCCAGGGCTACAACGATACTGCATGATGTTGATAACAAGCTCAAAGGGCCAATCGGGCTGGATAGCTCACAAGGGAGGTCCCATTATAATAGAATCAACCTACGTTGGTGCGTAGTTCTCGTGGTAGGTAGTCAACCCTAGCTCCGCTTCGGTGCTAGAATCTTCTCCCAAAAAACATGCAATGTTCTAAATTGTATAAATACGAAGCACAAACATTGTCTAATGACGAAGCCTTCAACATGAAATCATGCATAAACTCAACATCGTATGAAACGAAGCTCAACATTGTCTATTGACAAAGATCATTATGAAATCATGCATACACTAAACATCGTATAAATATGAAGCTCAACAATGTCATCTCGACAAAGATTAGAATGAAATTATGCTTAGACTCAACATCATGTGAAATGAAGCTTAATGCTGACATACATCTTAATTATGAATTTCATGCATATGAGAAGCTTTACTATGATACATACCACAAGCTCAAAGAATAATAGGAGACTTTAATCAAAAATCATGTGGTAAGCGCATTTCTTAGAATTATCACTTCTTCATCATCAATATAACAGCCTTTTCCAAAGCTTTATCATGCTTGAACTCATAATTCATTTGGGAACATTCTCCTACTTTGGGAGATTTCACTCAAAAAAAGGAAGTAATAAAGTCAATTCACGAAAATCATCATTCATATTCAACATTGGGCAATTAAATCAAGTTTCATCATACATGTGTCTATTTAATCTTCTTTTTGAAAATATCTTCAAAATCATGGTAAGATTGAAACATGCTTTTCATCATCTACTCCATCATCATCCCCTCTCTATTATGAACTACCCACACATGTGCCGTTTAAGATTCAATTTAAAAAAAAAGTAATTTTTGTAAAAGAAATTAAGATAGAATCTGTCCCAACTTAAAACCCTATTACGAGCTTAAATGACGTAGTATAGGCCCTTAGAACTTAGGAATTACGGAAAAGCCTTTACTAAAATTGCTGAAAATAACCGCTGTGTGGGGTCCAAGGAGCCACCTAAAGACTCTTTATTAGGGCACACGATTTGTTGTCTACCCAAGGCTGGCACACTCGCCTTATCATTCATGAAAATTCAACTAGCCTGGTGACGACCCTAACGGTCGTTAGGACTGAAGATGACTCATTAGGTACCACCCGCAGGTAATAATCGGATAAGCTTCACTATTTTTCTTTAGGAACACCCCATTTGATCGACATGACGACCGGTGTCCGACCATGAGTCGCGTTACATTGCCCGTGTGGGACCTTGAGCCCCGCTTCATCTCGTGCCTTCCCCCACGAGCAACTTGATGATTCGTTAGGCCTCCTCACGAGCCGTTAAGGACCTGTTCTGCAACTTTTTTTCTAGTTTTCTCCCGATTCACTTGGGTCCGATTCTTGAATTCCTGAGTATTACAATAATCCTCTGATCTCGGGGGCATATTTATATGCCCAATTGATAGTCAAATGCAATGCTTTTGCCTTGTTTATCCAACAATGTGCGTGTGTACATTCTCATGTAAATTGTAGGAAGTGTGATTTTACTAACCAACATGATTAGCATTGTTTTGCAGGAAAAACATACTTTTGGAGTTAAGATACATGTTGGGAGAAATCGGAGATGGACTGAACGAGCAAGGAAGCAGAGGAGAAGCAAGGAATTTAAGGGCTCCATGATGGAGCCGTGACACGCTGCCATCGCGGATGCATTCTGTCCGGGAGATATAAATTCAAGAAATTCCAGAGAGGGTTCGCGAATGTGCCGTGGCACGTTGGAATTAATTTCCCGCACATTGACATTCCAAAGAAGGTCCGCGTTTGCACCGTGGCACGCTGGGCATGCTCCATGTTGCATGCCGTGCCACGTTGGGAGCAATTACCTGGGCGTCCAACATCCAGAAAGCCTCACAGACCGTGTCACCGAGGCAGTGCTCACGATGCACCCCGTGACACGCTGCTTGTTATTCCGGGGAAAAATTATCCTAGTATAAATAGAACACTTAGGTTCATTTTTAATTATTCTGACTTGGGTGGAGCAAGAACGTGGGTTACAGGCAGTTGAGGGGACGAAAATTCTTAGGGTTTTCTCTATCCCTTTCTTCTTTCTTTTCAATTGCTCTGCATGATTTACATTCATTTAAAGATGTTCAATCCACAAATGAGTGGCTAATTCCCTTCTTTGCCGAGGTTATGAACTATTGTACGGAGATGTAATTGTTGATTATCTGGTTGTTTCATCTTTTCTTCTATGGTTGTTCTATTTTAATTCTTGTTCTTACCGCATTAACATCTGGCCAATGTTAATGTAAATCCAAAAAGTCCGTTCACCCGAGAGGGCAAGAAACTCGGAAAGTTGTGAATTAATAGGATATGATCTGTTCTTTGTTTGGGAAAATTGAGAATTGATTTTACCTTCAGATAGAAATACACCTGAAAATCGTATTAGTCAAGTGTGGAATCGGTTTTGTATGGCTAGAACATGAATTTCTTCTTATCATAGAAATGTAGGTGGAAGGTTCGTGATTTGGGTTAAATACAAGAGTTTTAATCCATAGGCATAAGTTCCTGACTAGCAACCGGAGAAAAGATAAACCACGTAGATCGATGATTAATTTCTTCACATGTTCGTTTTAGCCTCAGCATGCTCACATTATAATGTTCAGACTCACTTGTATAAATTTTCTACTTTAGTATAAAAAGTTTCCAAAATATAAAAACATTTCTTTACACTGTTGTCTTCATTATTAGAGTTATAGTAAATTAACACTCGAGAAGGTTTTACCCTGTAGTCCAAAGTCCCTGTGTCTGACATTCCGGTTCTTAAAAAGGGCCACTATATTACTTGTACAACCCCATACACTTGCGGGCTCATCTAGTTTTTGGCGCTCGTTGCCGGGGACAGTAATTGGTGAAATTTTAATTTTCTTAAAAGTGTTAGTTTGCTATTTCAGTATTTTATTGTTGACAACTTGGTCTTAGCCTGTATTTTGCAGATAACAGATTCTCTTGAACACTGGCAAGAGACAAAGGTTTGGTGGATCCATCCTTAGAGCCGGAAAGACAATTCAATCGCCAACGGAGAGAAGCTCTAGGAAGAAAATTGCAGTTGCTCGACAAACCATTATTGGAGCAACCACAGAATCCCCCACTGTGCGGGCAGTATTAGTGCCCGAGGAAATGGCAACAGGCCGGTTCACGATGTGGCAATCCCATGCTAATGTCACATCTAGCATCCGCAAACCAGCCTGAGGGAGGTTCGAGCTAAACAGAACATGGTGCAATTGCTGCACACAAGCGGGCAGCTCACAGGTCTCCTCACAAGGATCCACAACAACATCTTTAAATTTTCTTAGAGATAAGTGACACTTACATCCCCACCGGAGTGTCAACGGACTATGTCTGACTCACACTGCTCCCATTCTCACTTTTAGCCAAGAGGTGGCTGAAAGCTGAGCCACCAAACTCTATAACCACATGGGATGATTCAGAAGAAGTTCTTGATCCGATTCTTTCCTTCCGGTAAAACAGCAAGACTTAGAAGTCAAATTCTAAGTTTCAAACATAAAGAAGGAGAGAATCTGTATCAAGCTTGGGAGAGATTCAAATCACCGTTGGTGGATTGTACTCATCACCATCAATCCAATGATGTGTTGGTGCAATACTTTTATAGAGGGTTTGGAACCCACACAAAAATCTTGGCCGGATTCGGCACCTGGGGGACAAGCTTTAGAAAAGACTTATGAGGAGCTTTATTCTTTGCTTAATCGTATTTCTCAGGGAAATCCGGAGTGGAATGTGCGGACTCTTCAAGGGGAGGAGCAAGGAAAGCAGCTGAGTCTTGGAAGTGGATGGGCTTACGCCTATCGCTGGTACGTATAGCTGCATTGCAGAATCAACTAAGCAATCTACTTCGGCAACATGAGCTGAGTCAGTCTCAAGCCCCAGTAAATGGTGCAGCAGAAGTGAAGTGTGCGGAAGCAATGAACACTCGCCCGAGTGTTGTGGAGCAAATCCAGACTGTGAACTTTGTCGGTAATGCACAAAGGAACAATCACCAACAGTATGGAACAAAAATTTACAATTCTAACTGGAGGTTCACCCGAATTTCTCTTGGGGTAGCAACAACCATCAGGGACAGAGCTAGAGTCGTGGTATGCAGAGGAATCAAGTGAGGGCCACAGTAACTATCAAATACAATAGGAACAACAATGCCCCTCCTCCACCACCATCACCCAACAAGGAGGAGATGTTCAAGACATTTGATAGCTAGTCAGCTTCAATTGCAGGCTGACTATGTCAAATTGGCAGCCGAGGTCAAGAATAATCAGCCAGCTACCCAGGCACTGAGCATCGCTTGGGCAGTTTGCTAAAGCCCAGAACACCAGGCCTAGAGGAGGCACTTCCCAAATGGCTACGACCCCAACCCTGTGTAAATGCAGTGACCACGAGGAGGGTTTGCAGTTGAAGGAGGTGGAACCACAGAAAGACCACCTCAACAGTCGGGAGCAGCAGAAGGAGAGGGGGCAAATGATGAGGGAAGCACAAGGATGCTGACCGGGAAGATCTCCATGCCTCACCCCATTAAAGAAGCACAAGGAGGAGGGCGTGGTTTCAAAAAGTTCATGAGGTGCTTAAACAGGTACACATTAACTTACCTCTTGTTGATGTTTTGCAGGAGTGCCTAAGTACGCCAAGTATATAAAGGACATCGTGGCCAACAAAAGCAGGCTTGCCGGAGTATGCCACTGTGGCTCTTTACGAAGGAGGCACTTCCCGGATAATAACCGATTGCCTACGAAGCCTGGGTAAAGACCCGGGAGCTTCACACCCGTATAACAATCGGGCAAAGTATCCGAGCTCGCGGATTATGTGATTTGGGGAGCGAGCATTAACTTGATGCCGACCTCGGTATTCAAGAAGTTGGGGCTAGGGAGTCCTAGACTCACAAATGCTGATCTTGCAGCTCATGATCGCCTCTTGGCAAGACCAGATAGTATTGTGATGACATGCTGGTGTAAGTCGGCTCCCTAATCTTCCCGGTAGAGTTTGCTGTGCTGGATTTTGATGTGACGCGGAAGTACCATTTATTTTGGGACGGCCTTCTTGGCGATCGGGAAAGTGTTAGATGCAGCTGTAGGAAGCTAACTATGCGAGCACATGACAAGGTGGAGGTGTTCGATGTGCGCGTCACCAAGCTCCCGGTCAGTACGAGGAACTCTCGGTCATCAATGTTCTTGAGCAACCGGATGTTGCTCAGGGCTTTGAGTCTCGAGAGTTAATGGGAAAACCCCTCGACAAAGGTAAGCTTGAGGGGTGAGGACGTGGGTACTGGGTGAGAAAAACGTCCGTCACCCTAGGGCGGAATGAGCTTTAACGACTGTTGAGCTGAGACTACAGAAACTGTGCGCTACACGAGAGGCAACTCGTGAATTGGTGTTTGTAAATTGTACATAGAAAAAGAAAAGAAAAAAAGAAATTGTTTTATATATATATGTATGTATAGGTGTGTAAATAGAAAAATAAAAGATTATGTTCGTCAAACCTGAATTCTAACGAATTTCTTGTTGTAAGATTTGTTACAGGTTGATCGGAGAAAAAATGCAAAGGAATGCAAAGGAGAAAAACGAGGTAAGAAAAATTTTTTTTTTTTAAGTGGCGAAAACAGTGAGCTCAGGCGATGGCTCCGTGTCACGGAGGAGGGCCTCCGTTACCCTCCGTGACACACGTTGAAGGCAAAAATCTGGAATTTTACAAATTTTAGAATGGTAAGATGGCTCCGTGTCACGGAGGCAAAGGCTCTGCGATGCACTCCGTAACACGTTGACGTGTTAATCGCGCTGGCCACACAGGGTCACCGGGCGACCCGCGCGAAATCCCACTTTTTAACCCCAAATCCCCATTTTTCTCATTTTCTCACACTCACTGTGACAAACTTCCCAAAATCCCGATCTCCTCAACGTGTCACGCCCGAGGTGTATAATTTCGTCGAGTTTTCTTCGATTCTTCAATTAAAAGGTACGCTCATTACTTTTATCTCAATTCTTGGTCGAATTTCTTCTGATGAAGCATGAGGTATGAGTAAACCATAGCCTAGGTAGAAATGAATCAAATTCATTCCAAGTATTGTTAATTTATGTACGTAATATCCTTTGTGATGGCATGAATCGATAAAAAATGTGCTTGATCTAAATTGTGGAAAATTATAGCTAGGATTGGAATTGAACAAGAAATTGTGAAAACTTGTAAATTGTGAATTCTGTGGTTGTGTATATGTTGGGTGAAATGAGTTGGTTGCATTATCTGTTTAATATGCGAAAGAAAATCCAAACGGATTTTCTGGGAGGGAATGGTGGTATGCAAGAAACGGTAGATAGCATAGGTTTGTATAATTTGCATAGTTGTTGTTTTTTCCTTTTTCTTTTCTTGTGCCAAGTGCAATGTGATGAAATGTTATCGATGGTAATGTTGGAATTAGCCGTACGAAGTCCGAGTAGTACATAGAGGTTATACTGTCGAATTTTGGTAATGCACGAGTCAATATTGTTTGTGTTTTAGCTGTTTTAGTTTTTCTTATTTTTTGTAAATTCGAAACAAATATGATTTTGCCAAAATGCTAAAATGAGGGCTGAAGACTAAGTGTGGGGTGGCCGAGCCAAACCCAACCTTAGTCGAAGCTAAGCTTAATTTGACTGGACATTGGGACTGTCTGTTTTCTTTGACAGGAACAATGGCAAGCAGGCAGGACAAGGGTAAGGGCGATCTACATCAGGTGCCGGAAGGAAACGGGAGATTGGGAGCAAGAAATTCCAAAGAAGACTGCCCACGCGGCGCGCGCCACAGGAACTAGATGGGTGACTGAGGAAGGGAAGAAGTGGTACACGAAGCACAAGGAAAACAAATACTTCCCTGAGGAGCATATTGCAAGGGACCCATTTGCACAGGAGTTCCCTCGAAGATGGTACACCCATTGACACCGCCGGTCATGCCTATTTTTGACGAGCCCAAGGAGTGCAATCTGCACTTGATTCGGGAATTCTATGCCAACTGGAACCCGATGCTCAGGAGTCACACCATCAAGATAAGGGGCCAGATTGTCACACTTGATCTCACCAATGTTATAATTAGGGCACAGTAACACCGATGCCCACGCACTGGGCAATACCTGAATATCACCTCACCTTATGCGATATCGACGCACATTGTGTGGAGCCCGGCTACGGGCATGCTGAGCAGGCACAAGGAGAGGGGCTATCATCAGACACTGCCCTATTCACAGATGAACAGGGAAGCCAGGATCTGGCTAAAAATTGTTTGCCTCGTTTGATCGGGTGTACATGATGGATGTGACCCGGGATCAGTGTATGCCTAGTGTATGCCCTGATGAAAGGGCTGGAGATTAATGTAGGGGCGGTGATCATATCCTCGCCATGAAGAGAGCCAGGTTGCATCAAGGCACAGGTACGGTTTGGCGGGTTAATGACCACGTGCTCCCGAGGGCCTGAGGTAGAGGAAGAGGCCCTAGAGACTACATCCTGCAGATTGAGCGGCGCCATAGATGTCACAAAGACTAAGGCACCCGACACCACTCACGGGCCAGTTCTCACATTCGCCGAGCGACACGCCTGGGATGACTAGTATATGGCCCGCATGTTCTGGATGTGACCCGGGCCTACGCATAGGCGGGAGACCGGCAACGGAGGATGAGATGTGGCAGTTCGACTTAGATTACCCTTTTGGCGAAAACGCCAGGGCACTATATCCGGTGGGCCCAGCTTTTGTGGCTTCCGTGGATGATGATGTCCCCACCGACGAGAAGACACGTCGCGAGGATTTCGATGTTGAGCCTGAGGAGGACGATGGGGGAGATTCAGACATGGGTGATGAGGCGGCAGCACCTCGGGCTGAAGAAGTGGAGTAATTTTGACTGATCAGGGGAGTTTCACCACCCACCTTTCTGTATGTGATTGTATGAACACTGGGACAGTGTTTGGATTTTAAGTGTGGGGTGGGGAGTAGTTAGGTGGTGCTGAATTTTGTCTTGTCTTGTATATAATCGCATGTTCTGTTGTTTTGTTGCTGTGTTTGAATTAATGTGACCTTGTTTTTATGTGTATGTTCGTTTTGTAAATATTTCTTGTTGTGAAGTTGTGTGTGCTGTGAATGCTGTTAGCAGTGTGTAAATAGTTTTGTCGAAATTATCGATATTTTTAAAATTTTTCGTAACTATTTTTACTTTTGCTTCTCGAGTTTGTTTTCGATTCTTTTGCCGAGAAGAGTCCCATTGAACCGAAGTCGTAAATAGTGACCGTTCCTATGATGGATGGATTACGACCGACTTAAGGGAAATGCAGTCGATAGGAGAAGTTATTTTAAATTTTGGTGTGTTGGTTGTATCTCTATGCATGTGTTACTCTATGGCTACATGACATCTAAGGTGTGTTGTACATAAATAATTTATACTGCAAAGATGATTCGTAGAAAGCATGCAACTTTTTGTACATATGTGAGACACTTATGCCATAAAATTCGATTCGTTGTGGATTAAGCTTAATTTTGAATTTTGTAATTAGCCGATTAAAGAGTCTGTGAAGATAAAAATCTTGAGTTGAGCATGCATCGAGTGTATAGTGAGGTTTGGCTATTCCATGCTATTGTGAAGTGTCTAGAACTTGCCTGTTGTGTGTACGTAACGAAATGAAGGAAGTGTAGTGTAGGAAAGGATGTAGGCGTTTTGTTTAACCAAGTTTTTCTTGTTTTTCCTTTTCATATCCACCTTGAAGATTAAATCCTAGTTAGCCCATTGAGCCTTTAGCCTTTATAATTTTTTTCTTTTGTCGAAAAGGGTGTGAACTAAGTTTAACCCTTCTTTTAATTGTCCGTAAACCAAATCCGAAGCTCTTAAGCGCTCAAGAAAATATATAATTTTCCCCACAGTGTAAAGGAGGAAATGGATGAAAAGAAAAAGAAAAGTGAGATGAAAAAGAAAAGAAAGAAAAAGAGTCAATGGTGTAATGGCCAGATTCAAAGGAAATAAAGTTGTAAAACTTTATCTCCTTGTTAGTTTTTGTGCGTTAAAGAAATGGGTGACAAAAATAAAGATAGACTTCAAGAAAAGGAGGAGGAAGGAAGAAACTATGTCCAGAATGTGATGGGATGTATTGAAAAAGCGCTTAAGGATGCTAGTTGCTTTTATTGGTTAGCCCAGTATATACTAGTTCCATAGCTGACATTACAACCCGTTAAGTCCTACGTGATCTTACATCACGCGTCCTTATATTAGTGGAGTAATACACTAGAGGCAAGCCTATGGGTCATAACACGATGCATGTGTGAATTCTTTTTGGGAGAGAGAGTGAAATTATGAGTACATGCCCCTGCATGAAATGATTTAGAGTTCATGTGATCTAAAAGAGGGGAAATTCTCTTGTGATGTGAGGGCGCATGCTTGAAGAAAAGAATGAAATTCGTGGTCGATATCTTGGTCAGCTAATTTGCATGAGTTTGCCAATATCGAGAGTCGATTCTTGAGTCTAGAGGTCTTGATTTATTAAGTGTCATTGTAATGATGATACTATGCATGTTTTCTTGATGATATGTTATGAAAATAATTGGTATAACCGTAGCTCGGATTGTCGAGCCAAAGTAGCTATGATGGGATATCAATTTCATGAGGTGTAGGAGCATTGTTCGGAGGACGAACAAGATTTTAAGTGTGGGGTAGGTGATCTGGGGCATATTTATATGCCCAATTGATAACAAATGCACGCTTTTGCCTGTTTATCCAACAATGTGTGTACATTCTCATGTAAATTGTAGGGAAGTGTGATTTAAAATAACTAACATGATTAGCGCTTGTTTTGCAGGAAAAAAACACAGCTTTTTATGGAGTTAAGATACATGTTGGGAGAAATCGGAGATGGACTAGGGAACGAGCAAAGAAGCAGGAGGAGAAGCAAGGAATTTAAGGGCTCCGCGATGGAGCCGTGACGCGCTGCCATCGCGGATGCATTCTGTCCGGGAGATATAAATTCAAGAAATTCCGGTGAGGGTCCGCGAGCCGCGGCACGTTGGAATTAATTTCCCGCATATTGACATTTGTGCGAAGGTCCGCGTTTGCACCGTGGCACGCTGGGCATGCTCCGCGTTGCATATCGTGCCACATTGGGAGTAATTACCTGGGCAGCCAACATCCAGAAAGCCTCGCGGGGTGGACCGTGTCACGGGAGGCAAAGGTTCCGCGATGCACTCCGTGACACGTTGCTTGTTATTCCGGAAAAATTATCCCTAGTATAAATAGAACACTTAGGTTCATTTTTAATTATTCTGACTTGGTGGAGCAAGAACGTGGGTTACAGGCAGTTGGAGAGGATGAAAATTCTTAGGTTTTCATCCCTTTCTTTCTTTTCTTTTTTTTCAATTGTTTGCATGATTTACATTCATTTAAAGATGTTCAACTACAAATGAGTGGCTAATTCCCCTCCTTGCTGAGGTTATGAACTATTGTATTGAGATGTAATTGTTGATTATCTGGTTGTTTCATCTTTTCTTCTATGGTTTTTCTATTTAATTCTTGTTCTTACTGCATTAATATCTGGCCAATGTTAATGTAAATCCAAAAAGTCCTGGGTTACCTCGAGAGGGCAAGAAATCGAAAAGTTGTGAATTAATAGGATATGATCTGTTCTTTGTTTGGGAAAATTGAGAATTGATTTACCTTCAGGATAGAAATATACCTGAATTCGTATTAGTCAAGTGTGGAATCGGTTTTGTATGGCTGGAAGATGAATTTCTTCTTATCACAGAAATGTAGGTGGTAGGTTCATGATTCTTAAGTTGCTAAATACGAGAGTTTTAATATAGGCATAAGTTCCGACTAGCAACCGGAGAAAAGATAAACCACGTAGATCGATGATTAATTTCTTCACATGTTAGTTTTAGCCTCAAAGATGCTCACATTCATATAGTTCGTACTCACTTGTATTAAATATTTTACTTTAGTATAAAAAGTTTCCAAAATATAAAAACATTTCTTTACACTGTTGTCTTCATTATTAGAGTTATAGCAAATTAACACTCGAGAAGGTTTTACCCTGTAGTCCTACTCCCGTGGGTTCGACATCCTGGGCTTCAAAAAGGGCCACTATATTACTTGTACAAACTCAGTACACACTTGCGTGCTCATCAACTCCCTCTTAAACATTCTTCCTCGAATGTTATAGGCAAGCATAAAAACCCAAAAACAAAAATCACTATATATATATATATATATAGATTCTAATATTTGATTTTCAAGTCAAGACCAACTAACGACTACCCTTGAAGAGAACCACATAACTGGTCAAAGTTCAGACATCACATACATATATCATATCATAAAACAAACTTATTCGCATGAATAGAACCTGAAAAACTGAATAGAGGTTTAGGGCAAAATTTATACTTCAACCTAAGCCGAGCCAAAAGAGGGAACAAATGGGGTTATTTAGCCATCATATCCACTTTGGCCTCCCACGTGGCTCCCTCGACATGCTGATTACTCCATAACACCTTTATTGAGGCTACTTCCTTGTTCCTCAGCCTTTGAACTTGTCGATCCAAGATTTCCACCGGAATTTCTTCACAATCGAGGCTGTCTTTCACACCAATGATGTCAATTGAAACCACTCAAGTGATCACCCAAACACTTTTTCAACAGCGATACATCGAAAAGGCGCTGCAATGGTTGAGAAACCCTCCACAAACCTCCGATAGTAACTGGCTAGGCCCAAGAAGCCCAAATACTACAAAGGATTCACCTGTCCGGGCCAATTATTCACCGCCCACTTTATATAATTATACTATTCTTGCTAGATACCACATGGCCTAAGCATCGCCACAGAGTCCAACCAATACTCACACTTACTAAACTTTTCATACAATTGGCGGTCCTTGAGGGTCTGGAGAACTACTCTCAAGTGAGCGGCATGCTCCTCCTCGATCCGAGAGTATACCAAAATGTCATCATTAACACGATCACGAACATATCCAAATATGGATTGAACACCCTGACGAGCCCGCAAGTGTATTGCCGTGGCACATAGTGGCTCATTTTGAGAACCGGATTGCCGCAACCTAATGTGACTGGACCCATTCCTCTAACTATCCATTTCTAGTGTGATCTTAATTATCTAAAGTGTTGGTGATAGACATTTTCGATTGAAGAATAATTAAGCCTAAGTTTGGGTCAACGAAATATTCTGAAGGTGCCTTAGAGCAACATAGAGTTAAAACCAGATAATTCATGCGATAATATTGATTTGCAATGGAATAAGCATGGAACTATCAATTGTTATTTCACATAACTGGAATTGCATGTTCATGGTCTTTCGAGCCTCTAAACACGGCAATCTAGCCTCACCGCATCATTGTGAGCGAGGAGTTTAATTTTCTAGTCGCTGGCAATCATTATGTTGTGGTTTACGGGGAAACGATTAGGACTTCGTACGTCTAACCATTTAAGTCAACTTAGCCTCACAACTTATTCTTCGAAAGTGGTGATGTGACATCCCAAGTTGGTCTTTCCTAACCCCGTGTGTCAACCAAGCAAGGTATTAGGTATATTTCTATCCAAACACGGAACCCCTCCCGAGAATACTTCATGCTCCACACATTCTCATGTCCTGACCTAGGTAATGCCTTCTCAAGCTATTACCTGTTAACAAATATTTTTATGGTCGATCAATCATAAAAACAACCAACAAATCAGAATGTAAGACGAAAATAACAATTAATAACTTAATTCCAAAACAAGTTCATAAAATCACAATCATAATCCATGGCTTCAACCCTAGAGGAAGGGTTCTATTCATGTTCGTAAACTCTACTACACTACTATTAACTACTCCTAAACTACATACTTACACGATATTGGTAGATGAGAAGGGAATTTGATAAACCCTAGATGTGTTCTCCCACTTCTCCCTTCACTCCTATGCAGTTTTCCGTAATAAATCGTGACCAAATGGAATTAGGGAGCTGGCGGGTCCTATTTATAGTAAATGGAAAACGTGCGACTTGGCCTGTCGTGGAACGGCTCCGTGTCACGGAGTCTATCGCAGAGCACTGCCTCCGTGACACGGAGGCATCACGAAAGCTCATTGAAATCAACCCGAAATCGGGCTCGGCAGCACCTGTCGCGTTGGCAACGAGGCACGCTGCTTGGGCAGCGCGTTACCACCCTTGGTCGCGGAGCCACTCTTCTGCCGTGGCACGTTGCCAATGCGCAGGTGGGCTGTCTTGGCAGCCTGCCTGCCGTGGCACGCTGCCGACGCGGCAGGTGGGCTGTTTTGGGCCTCCTCCTTGCCGACGTTCGCGTTGTTGATTCCGTCTCAAGCCTCTACTTCACCAACTCATGGATTAGCTCAAAAGTCATCAAAACCTACAAAACAAAGGCTAATCATGTTGGTTAGCACATATCTTCACATTTATATAAAATAGCATGAAAATGTATAAAATAACTTAGACAACACGACTAATTCAAGTTATAAAGCGTATCACGGGCATGATATTTTTGCCTGTGATCACAACCCCACACTTAAAGCCTTGTTCGTCCTCGAACAACCTTTTACATATCATGGGTATGGAGACTCACACATAACTAATTTAGCAAGTTAATTCAAGCTACAATATAGTGATTACGTAAGATACAATGGCTAAAAATAAAGCACGCAAAATTAAATCAATGAAGGAAGTACAACTATGTTAAGACGTCTTAACCTCAAGAATCGACTCTCAAACTTCGCAAACTCATGCAAATCAACTGATTAAGAAATTCCACATGAATTTTATCCTTCATTAAACATGTGCCTCACGGAAAGAGAGTTACCCAATCACACGCAAAACAATTTTTACATCACAACATGTGTGGGTACATAAATAGAATTACACTCACTCACAAAGAATTCACATGCATTATGTCATGACCCATAAGCTTGCCCTTAGTGTTTTACTCAACTAATTTGAGGATGTATGAATGTAAGACTAAATAGGACTTTGTAAGTTGTAATGTAACTCGTGCAATGTGCAGGTACTATTATGGCCGCAATAGTGACTATCTTTCCTAAGCGCTTTTAAATCATCACGCCCTCATGGCGAACTTCCCTTCCCTTACTTCACCTTTTATCCTTGGTAGTTTTCTTTTTCCTCTTTTGTTCCCCCTTTATTTAGGCACTTTTGTCTCATTAGTAAGGAGCTCTATGAATAATTTTTCATTACTTTGTTTTCTTACTCCTTAATAATGATCAACCACTTTCACACAAGTGCACCTTTGTCCTTTCTCAACTTCTACAACTTGCTACTTTTCTTTCAATTTTTTCATTCTTCTCACTCTACTCTTTCAGATTTCTCTTTGCTTAGGATCTTTTGGGTTAAATTCGAGGTTAATGAAAGAAAAGGTTTAAGTTTATGCTGTGCCATCAAAGAATAGGCTCAAGGCTCAACGGGCTCACTAGGATTAATTTTTCAAGGTAGGTAAAATGAGGGATAAAATTAGGTTAATTCAAAGAAATGCCTAAATCATCTCCTACAATTCACATCCTTCATTTAGTTTTCACACACACCAGGCAAGTTCTAGACAATCCACAATAGCAGTAGAATACTCAAAAATCTTACACTCATGGCACATGCTCAATTCAAGACACATTCAGCAGACTCTTACTCAGCTAATCACAAGAATTCAAAATTGCTTCACTATTATATTGAGTCAAATTCAAGAGCCTAAGGTGTCTCAAACAAAGCTATACACTTTCATGCTTCAACACTGAACATACTTGCATCTCACCCTCATATATAGCACATAACAAGAACATCAAGCATCCATTAGCTATGGGTTCAAAACCTGACATCTATTGACTATTTTCCTCAAGACGGTCGTCATCCATCCATCGTCGGAAACATTCCCAACTATGACTAAAAACATTATGTACAGACAAATAAAAAATAAAAATAAAAATAAAAATTTTATTCTTCGGTTCAAAGACCCCCTGGCCGGAAAAGAACCGGAAAGAAAAACCAACGGGTGATGAAGTCATGCTTGACTCACAAAAACTTTTTCAAATTTTTCTCATTTTTATCACACAAGCATTACATCTACCAACAATTTGTTAAGTACACAAAAATTTTGAAATTTCCTCAAATTTCCTCACCCCACACTTAAATCATGCTATGTTCTCATAGCATCAAATTAACATTTACAGAGGGTGAGAAATGCTCCCTGAGGCCTTTAGGCCTAGCTAGTAGCATGTTTTTCCACAATTTGCACACGTGGTTGGTCGACCCCACACTTTTCCTCTTCCATGCTTCCTAGCTTCCTCCTCCGAGGGTACTCAGACTTCCCTCCACCTGTGCCTAACTTTCCACCAAAAACACAAACCAACAAAACACGAAAATAACAAAATCCAAACAAAAAATTTAAAAATTGTACCTGAGCCCCCGGTTGCCTCCCAAGCAGCGCCTTATTTTACGTCGTGGCCCGACGTGACTGCCCTTTTCAGGACATCTCATACCTGCCCTCTTCGAGAACCATCTCCTTTTCTTCTGCTGTTTAGTGGAAACAGCCTCCACTCTGTTCCTCCCTTTCTCCAACTTCTTCTCAATTTGAAGCCCTCTATCAGACTCGGGCTGAACACTTGACATTTCCTTTGTCCGTGCACCTGTGGAATCCTCCACCCCCACACTATCCTCTCGCACACACTAACTTGACAAAGGTTTCTGTAGTGATTTATTTCTTGGTAGACACGGAAGGTTTCTTCTTCATCCTCGACCCTCATTTTCAGGGTCCCTTCTTTCAAATCAATCACTGCTTCCTCCGGTGGCCAAAATGGCCATCCTAAAATTAAGGGTACCGTCATCAACTCCGAAAATCTAAAACAATAAAATCGCCAGTGTATAATAAACTTACCTACTTTGATGAGAATGTCCTCATTCCATCCGGTGTCACTCGTGACTTGTCAGCCGCTGCAACATCAACCTTGTCGGTCTTGGTTTTCCCAACCCTAAGGTGTTGAATAATGATATGGGCATTAGATTAACCGTCGTCCCTAAATCACACAAAGCTCGGAGCACTTCAGCTTTACCAATTTGTATGGGGAGGGTAAACTCCTGGGCCTTGAGCTTCTTTTGGCATTTTGCTCAATACCCTGTGACTGCACTCCTCAGTCAGTGCTGTGCATGGACGTCCACCCCCACTTTGTTCATCATGTCCTTCAAGCATTTAGCATATTCTTGGGCATTCCCTAAGACATCAATAAGAGGTAGCTTATATGAAGTTCTTTGAAGCTCAAAGAACTTCTTGAAACATTCCTCCTCCTTGCTCTTTTTGAATCTCTGGGGAAGGGTGGTGGTGGTCTTTGTGCTGGCTGCAATGAAGGTTGGTGCATTTTGCTTGCCCAAAGACTCGATGCTCCAATATCGGTGGATGGTCCCGGCCTGGCATCAACCCGGCTGCACCTCCTTTCAACTCTTTAGGCATTGCATCAGCTAACTGCCTTCCGCTGTTAGACTGATGGCATTGATCTGCCGGGGTTAGGATCTGCGTCGCTTGCAATCTCTCTTGCGGTCTCATGTTCTCGAGCAAATGCTATTTGACCCACTTGTTTTTCAAGATTTCGGGTGGCTACTTGTTGATTCATTAAGCTCCGTTACCATCCTTGCCTGATTTTCTGCTAACTGATTCTGGGTCTCCATAATTTTCTCTGCAGTGTTTCCTCACGCGGCTGCTACTGTGCCCATCAATCTGCCTATTCTACTGATACTGATGTTGTTGAGGTTGCATAAAATTCTCAGTTGCTTTCCACCCCAAGAAGAATTTGTGGCCCTGCCAATTTTCTGTTGGAGTTACATAAATTCCTGGATTCCTTTGCACATTCCCAACAAAATTGACTGATTCCGGATTGGCTCCATAAGATTCTGCGTTGTGCCCATTATTACCACAAATTTCATACCAATCCCCGGAGCTTGCTGAACCGCATTAACCTGGCCCTCGTGTTGGTGCATACTCGCCTTATTGAATTGAGTCAACATTTGATGTTGGAACGAAGCTAACTGCAGCTGCCAAGGCATTCAAACCATCTGCTTCTGTCAACCCCGATCTTCTCTCCCCGCCCCTCTTGATGACTCACCGTGGCCACTCTGGATTTCCTTGTGCAATTCTATTCAACAAAGTGTACAACTCATCATAGTGTTTCCAAGGCTTTCCCACCCGATGCGTAGTCTAGTAATATTTTATTGTGTGGGTCTAGACTTTCTACAGGTATGGGCCAGCACTATCTGATTGGCCGGTGATGGGGACAGCTCTCTCTCAACAATGACTTGAATCTTTCCCAAGCCATATATAATAGTTCTCATCGTGCTTCTGCTTGAAACCGAGTATTTCACTTTGCAACTTTGCAGTTTTGCCTCGAAGGAAAAATCTGATAAGGAACTTTCTAGCCAAGTCATTCCTTGAAGTTATGGAGTTCGGTGGCTCACCTTCAGCCACTTTTTCGCCTCCCCCAGTGAAAATGGGAGAGGGTCAATCGGACATAACTGTGGACACGTCGGTGGGGGACAAACGTCACTTACCTCAAGAAAGCTCTGTAAGTGCTGCTGCGGTCCTCATGTGCCGTTCCAGTGAACTGACCACTAGAATGTTACAACTGCACCATATTCTGTTTAAATTCAAAGTTCCCTCCGTGCTCCGGTTTACGGATACTAGAGGTCACATCTGCCGCTAGTGGGATGGGCCATCGCGTAACTGGTCTTGCTGCCATTGCTTCCAATAACATTTGAAGTTTTTGCCCCGCGGTGGTTGTTGTTGTACCTTTCTTGAAGTCTCCTCAACTTTTGCCAGAGCGCCTCTCTTTGCAAATGGATTTGACATTCAGGTTCAAGCAACGGCTCTACAAGCTCTCTATTTCTAGCCAGCTCGGCAGACAACCCGTCACCTCCGCAAATAGACAGACTAAGACCAAGTTTCTCAACACTTAAGGAAAATTGAAAAATCACATAAAAATAGATAAGTTATCAAAACTTCTGCCGAGTCCCCCGGCAACGGCGCTGAAAACTTCGACGAGCCCGGGCATGTATGGGTCGTAAGTAAGTAATATAGTGGCTCTTTTTGAAACCGAATGTTGAACCCACAGGACTGGAACCATTCCTCTAACTATCCATTTCTAGTGTGATCTTTAAATATCTAAAGTGTTGGTGATAGGAGCATTTTCGATTGAAGAATAATTAAGTCTAAGTTTGGTCAACGAAATATTCTGAAAGTGCTCTAGGAGCAACATAGAGTTAAAACCACATAATCATGCGATAATACGATTTGCAATGGAATAAGCATGGAACTATCAATTGTTATTTCACATATTAGAATTGCATGTTCATGGTCTTTCGAGCCTCTAAACACGGAAATCTAGCCTCACTGCATCATTGTGAGCGAGGAGTTTAATTTTCTAGTCAAGGCAATCAATTATGCTGGTTTACGGGGAAATGATTAGATCTCGTACGTCTAACCATTTAACTTTAACTTAGCCTCACAACTACTTTGTTGAGTGGTGATGTGACATCCCAAGTTGGTCTTCATAACCCCGTGTGCCGCAACTCAAGCAAGGTGTTAGGTATATTTCTACATCCAAACACGGAACCTCTCCCGAGATTACTTCATGCTCCCTACATTCTCATGTCCTGACCTAGGTAATGCCTTCTCAAGCTATTACCCAAGCTAACAAATATGATTTTATGCGATCAATCATAAAATAACCAACAAATCAGAAAGCAAGACGCAAAATAACAATTAATAACTTAATTCCAAAACAAGTTCAAAATCTCAATCATAATCCATGGCTTCAACCCTAGAGGAAGGGTTCTAGCCATTCATGTTCGTAAAACTACTCTAAACTACTATTAATCTACTCCCAAACTACATACTTACACGATATTGGTAGATGAGAAGGGAATTTGACAAACCCTAGATGAGTTCCCACTTCTCCCTTCACCCCTATGCAGTTTTCCAGAATAAATCAGACCAAATGGAATAGGAGCTAAGGGTCCTATTTATAGTAAATGGAAAACGTGCTTAATTTGGCCTGTCGGAACGGCCCGTGTCACGGAGGTATCGCGGAGCACTACCCCATGACAGCGTAGGCATCGCGAAGCTCACTGGAATTCAACCCAAAAAATTGGGCCTGGCAGCATCTTTTGCCGCGTTGGGCAAGGTGGCACGCTGCTTGGGCAGCGCGTTACACACCCTTGGTCGCGGAGCCACTCTGCCGTGGTACGCTGCCATGCGCAGGCTGTCAGCAGCCTGCCTGCCGTGGCACGTTGTCAACACGCAGTGGCTGTTTTGGGCCTCTTTTTGCCGACGTTCGCGTGTTGATTCCGTCTCCAAGTCTCTACTTCACCAACTCATGGATTAGCTCCTCAAAAGTCATCAAAACCTACAAAACAAAGTCTAATCATGTTGGTTAGCACATATCTTCACATTTATATAAAATCGCATGAAAATGTATAAAATAACTTAGACAACACGACTAATTTAAGTTATAAAGCGTATCACGGGCATGATATTTTTGCCCGTGATAACACCCTATTTATCAATTCCATCAAAGCTGCAGGACCATTGGTTAGTCCAAAAGACATAACTACAAACTCGTAATGACTATATCGTGTTTTGAATGTCGTCTTCAGGATATCACTCTCTCGAACACTAAGCTGATGATACCCAGATCAGACATCTATCTTCTAGATACTCTTCGCACCCTAAAGCTGATCGAACAAATCATCGATCCTGGGTAAGAGATACCTGTTCTTGACAGTTACTTTGTTCAATTGTTGATAATCAATGCACATACGAAGGGAACAATCTTTCTTCCGAACAAATAATACCGCTGCACCCCATGGGGACTGGCTCGGTCTAATGAAACCCTTATCTTGAAAATCCTTTAACTGATCCTTCAAACTTTTTAGCTCGGCTAGAGACATCCTGTAGGGTGGAATAGAGATAGGCTGCGTATCAAGAAGGATATCAATACCAAAATTAATCTCCCACTCGGGAGGAATACTTGGCAAATCATCAAGAAAGACCTCTGGATACTCACATACTACTGGAATTGACTGGATAGCCGGGGTTTCGGACTCCACATCCTTAACCCTAACTAGGTGATACATGCAACCCTTAAAAATCATCTTCCTAGCCTTGCGGTAGGAAATGAAGCGACCTACAGGCACAACTGAACTACCTTCCATTCTAAGACTTGCTCACCCGAGAATTGGAACTCTACTGACCGGGTCCTGCAATTAATGGAAGAATAACAAGCATACAACCCATCCATGCCAAGAATAACATCGAAATCGGTCATGGCTAACTCTATATGATCGGTTGAGATGGCCTTATGGAGAACCATGACCGGGCAATCTCTATACACCCGTCTAGCTATAACTGAGTCACCTACTGGAGTAGAAACTGAGAAGGATTCTGACAAGACATCGAGACTAACTCCGAAGCTACTAGCTACATAAGGTGTCAAAAAGGACAAGGTGGCCCCTGGATCTAACAATGCATAAACATCAACATGGAAGACTCGTAACATACCAGTAACCACGTCCGGGGAGGCCTCCTTCTCCTGAAGGGATGCTAGGGCATAGAATCCGTTCTGGTGCTGACCGCCTGCTGCACCGGTGATGCCCCCTGATGTGCTGAGCGAGGCAGTGTGGCTGATGAATTAGAAGCTGGGCCACGGCCTCCAACCTAATCCTGTCTCGCCGTTGGACAATCTCTAAGCATGTGTCCAGGTTGTCGCACCCAAAACACGCACCCGAACCTGCCAAGCATTGACCTGTATGCCCTCGTCCAGACTTGCGACAAGCTGGAACACCTGCATATGCAGGCCTGCTTCTCCGACCCCTCGAGCCTGATGCTCCCCCTCTTTGATCATGCCTAGGCCGAGATGGCATACTCAAGGCTAATGAAGCTGGGCAGATGATCTCTGGTGAGTCTGCTAACAGTGCCCACCGTCGATCCTCTACTGGGAAAATTTGTGGTCCACAATCCTAACCCTCTTGGCCTCTCTCTCTCTTGAATGTTCTGCCTCCATCTGCTGGGCGTACAATACCATCTGAGGGAAGTCCATATATTGATGGAGCATAGAAATCCTGCATTCCTTATCCAAGTAACCTGTTATCCCATGCACAAACCTGCTCACTCGCTCCCTCTGGTCAGCCACTAACTCAGGAGCATACTACGATAGGCAAGTGAACTCAAGGGAATACTCTAGTACCGTCATCCTTCTTTGCTTCAGATTTATGAACTCAGTTGCCTTTAGCTCCCTCATCTCCCGAGGGAAGAACCGATCAGGGAATGCAACATGGAACTCTTCCCAAGTGACCGGACCTGCTCCAGCAACTCTGTTGTCCTTCCATTGATGGAACCAGATATGTGCAACACCCTTCAACTAGTAGGAGGCCAACTCTGCACACTCAACACTGCTCAACCCCATAACCTGCAAGATCTTGACGATCTCATCAGTGAAGTCATGTGGGTCCTCACCTACCTTGGACCCCAAGTACTACGGCGGGTTCATCCTCAAGAAGTCCCTGACTCGAGCCGCCGCTGCATTACCATTCTGTGGAACATGCGCAACAGCTTGCTGATTTACCTGGGCGGTCAAGGCCTGCAGAAGCATCTAGATAGCATCCCGGAACTCAGCGTGAGCGGCTGGCTCCGGTGGCTGAGGCTCCTGAACTGGTGGGACCTACTAATGCCCACGATCAATGCCATCCTCGTGGCCTTCACCGTCTCCATTTCTCCTAACATTCATCCTTCGAGGAGCCATGATTCTACAATCGCGAATAACACGAATTAGAGGGGTAGAAAGACTCTTCGTCGCATGACATTGTTCATGAAAGATGGGAACATTTCCTAGAAAGTTTCATAGCCTCTTCGTCATAAGTGTAGCGCGCTTCACACCCATGAAGAAGACTCTACTTAATGTGACTTTTAGACTCCCTAAGACACTTCAAACCTAAGGATCTGATACCAAGTTTGTCACGACTCGAGAGTACACCCGGATCGTAGACACGGGACAAGGGATGCCGAGAGACCCCAAGTCAACCCATCGCATAAGAATTCACTATCTCATTCAATAAACATAAAGGAAGCATAAACATAAACTTAGCGGAAGTATAACTTAGAATAATAACGGAATAAGCATCTGAAGCTGAATACATGTCTAAGTCTGATAAGCCTCTAATTTGGATGAGCTGATGGGACAATACCCCCAACTAGCTCAGAAATACTGAAACTGAAAGTACGCTCAAAATAACTGAAAGTCTAGTCCTCAGAGGATGAGGACTCACCAAGCAATCAAATACTAACTTTGATGTCTCACCCCGCTTAGGGAGGCATGACTGGCACCTAGTGCCCTACTAGGATCTGAACTATTGAGCTGACTGAGCCCAAGAACCTCTGGCGCAGGGCTGACTCTAACTCTGGAATCAAGAAAATGACAGGATATATAGAGGGTATAAATACAACCCCGGCCGACAAGGCCTATAGCCACTTATGGAAAGTAACAGCTAACCAGAGACAAGAAAATCTAGGGAGTCCTATGCGGGCCGACAAGGCCACCATGATTTCTAGTTATAGCTGAAAAAATTAAATCAAATACTAAACTGAAACCTAACGGAAAAGGTCGTCAACCAACAACTAACAAGGCCCCACACGGCCAACACACATAATCTAAAGCACATATGGCCCCACACGGCCGATATCAACTAACCACAGGGAGTAATACAATCTTCAAGATTCTAGGAGTAATAAGATGGTCGAGACAGGTCCCCAGGCTACCCATACTATACAACAAAAGAAAGTAAACCTCAAACACTCAAGCTCTGGAAGATAGGAGTTGTAGGCTCTGTACCGCTGACTGGGACTATGAGGGATCCGCTCCTCGTCTGTGAGTACCTGCAGGAAAGTAATGCAGCGCCCCAAAAGAGGGCGTCAGTACCATAGGTACTAAGTATGTAAAGCAATAACTGTAAATGACTGAAAGTAAGTAATAGAGCTGACAATATCTAAAGTAAAGAGAACGGACTGAAACTTACCGAAATAATGGAACTAGAACTAGACATAACTATAAAAGAAGAGTAGGAGTCATACCTGACAACGAGGCATCCTACTGTTTACCTATCGGTAACTAAAGCAACGTA
>JACEIK010000793.1:242472-257394 GCA_018107945.1 Datura stramonium
GAAAAAGGAGGAGACAGCGAATATAGTAATTAAAGGCCACTGGGCAATCTTAGTATAATGGAGATTTCACTTATAATCAATTATTAATCACCATGAACAATGGCTAGAGCTAATGGAGGCAAATCATAGTGGAATCATGTTTAATTGATGGGATGTAACTACATTATGGGACTTAAGACATCAAGATTTCTCTATTACAGTCCATTTTTTTAATTAATCCCTTGTTTAAACCTAAAGCCACGGTAAAGAGCCACACTATCAAGATCTCCATTAACTGATAAGATATTAATCAAGATTTATCTAGAATACAATGAAATTTTCAAAAATATTTAAACATACTTATTTTATTATGTTTATTATGAGAATCAAAAAAGGAAAATGCCAACGTATTCGAGAAAAAATGATTGTTCATATCCGATGTGAGCATTAAATCATTGAGAGATTTTTTTTTTCTAGTACGAGAGGATCGAGAAGGACGCACATCTAATATACTAATATCATACCCACAATCAATATTGAATAGCCAAATATGAAACGGATAATTATTGAAAGTATTTAATTAGCCTATAAATTTCTAATTCTCTTAGCTACCCTTATATTTTTTGACTAGTAAAAATTAAAAAAATAAAAGTATCATCACAATTAAAAGTTAGTTCTATCAAATATTCTGTCAACAGACCAATGTGTAAATACTGTGCGAATCAAGACTCAAATTGAACACGTGGGAAGATTATTATCGAAAAAAAAAAAAATTCTCCCGAATAAAGCACTAAATTACTTACGTTACTGTTTTACAGGAAGGCATCATTCTGGCCAAACTAGGTCGATCCTTCATTGGAATATAATAACATAGACTTTAGATTAATCTTTTTAGGCATTCTGATTCTACAAACAAATAAGATATATGATGCATAGTGGAAGACACCTTTCTTGTTTTCCTCCATTAAGTACATTATTGCTATATCGTCACGGAGTCGCAATGTTTTTGTCATGAAATCTACTGCTTCTCTTTTTAGTCTCTTATGAAGATTAATTGAATATCCAAATCTGTAATTGGGATAAACAGAATTAAGTGATATCCATCATTGTAATCTTGTCTAACCAATCGAAAAAAGCACTTCGTAATCATATATTACTGGTTTCTTTTCAATGTCAGTGGATACTGAAATAAAAGGACTAAAAATACCCCATTATTGTGAATAGGTAAGACTTATAAACAGTGAAACAGAGTCATTTCTGATTGATAGGTTCTTTATAGCTAGGACCTGAAAATTCCCCACTCCGTCCTACTTCCACCTTTAATTCCACAAGAACCAAATCAGTCTTTCACACCTATGTTTTTTTCTGGGACTTTCTAAATATTACTTATAAATTCATGTAATCAAGAAGACGAGTCATTCCATTACAAGTCATACACATGTATGTCTGCAGCTTTCACTAACTGCATGTTCTTATTTGTCATTGATTGTAATTGACTTTGAATTTCTTAGTGTGTCACATGTCAAAATTTGTGTGGACTAATCAGAGTAACTAGCGATTTTAGCATTCTCTACTGGAAAGAAATCTTGCTGGCAAAGAAGAAAAATAGACATTATCAGTCAGTTTTCCATAGTCAAGATTGGCAAAATTGATGGAGCCTAGTTATGACTAGAGCTTGGAATTCAAAGGTGCTAGCTGAAAGAATGTCTTTTGTGCAACGTCTAAGGGTCCTAATCCTTTGACTTGTAACACCATCTAGCATACCGTTTACAATTGATTCTAAAAAAGAAAAAAAAAAACCAACTTCATAATAAGGATCACGGACCAATCATAGAAGCCCGTTGGATAAGTGGATCACACTAATTAATGACACAAGAAAAAGAAGAAAGAAAAGAAAAACGTATTTAAGTTGAATCCATTTGTCTTATGATTTCAACCCATAATAGACTTGTCCGCATAGAGGGAGAATAGGGCTGTCATAATTTAAAGGAATACACAAAATTTGGTTTTCGAAAACAATCTTACAGCTGAGCCCACTTCTGGGTCCTTTTGTTCTACCATTTGCTTTCAAAAGAATTGACATTTCACCTAAGCAATTTAAAAGTGATTGATTCCAATGATAGTGCTAAATTTTTTTCCAGTTGTGCCACTTGCTAGAAATGGTCCATTTTCTTGAGACTTTCATCAGATAATCATCGCCGGATTTCATTTTGTGGAGAAAAGAGAAAAGCAAAGGAAGTTTTGTGTGCAAAAGTTGGACATTTAACAGTTGAGTCTCTTTGTTGTGATATATCATCTTACCAAGTCCATCATGATCTTGTAGGCTGATCAATATTCATTTTGTAATACAAATAACTCATGGGCATTAATGTCGTACCCATATCTTGTATTTAATGAAGGAGCACAATGAACGGCTCAATGTTAATTATAGAAAAGAGCGACATAAGGGTTGTAAAACACAAAAAGGAACTAGAAAAGTAACGTGGAGAATATTTGAAATATATACACAGAGAAATCAGTTGAACATTTCTAGAGATATGGTTGCTAAACCTTGATCAACTAAATCTTTTAGTACAACGTATATGTTGCATACAATTTCACTCACAGCATCTCCTTGTCTTCCATCATGCATAGTTGCATATAATTTTAGTCACAGCATGCCCTTATCTTCCATCATGCATAAGTGCATACCATTTCATGGTGGGACGCAGCAATACACAAAAATCCATTTTCCAAGTAAAAGCAGTATAGTGGTCTCACAGAACTTTCAACTTTTTTCCCAATTCAACTGATTTTTCCCAATCAACCGTGGAGATCAACCTGTGTGCAATCGTTCCTACATGATCTCATCAATTCAATTAGGCAATTTATTTTCTTCATTCATATCTTTGATAACACGAAAAAATCATTATTCAATTAATGGATCTTTCTAATTTCTGTTTAGTCCCCTTCGTTCCGGAAGCAACTTCTACTTCTACATTTCTTTGTTCCTGATCACTTTGAGGAAGATAGTGCTTGAACCAATGCTTCCCATGATCTAATTCCAGGGACAACGTTCTTGGTGACCATTATGCTTAGCAATTCCATCACCTCAGAGAACAAACCCCTCTCGCACAAAAGATGAATTAATCCATCAAATGTAATTGACTGAGGAACAAATCCCATGCCAACCATCTCATGTAGCAGATTATAGGCTTCATCAACTTCACCATTTCTGATCAGGCAGTTTATTAGAATGCCATATGTATGTGAACTGAGTTGCAAACCCTTTAATTTCATTTGCCCAAAAACTTCTTTTGGGGAAGATGACAAAACCTCTAATATTGTGTGGTAAGTGTTCATTTCAGGTTTACACCCCAAGTCCTCCATACAACCAAGCATTCTTAATGCCTCATCCACTTTATTCTGCTTACACAAGCCACTAATATACACATTATAAGTAACAATATCAGGAACTAGACCTAGTACAAGCAATTCATCAAACAGTTCATCTGCTTTTGAATACTCCCCTTCCAAAATCAATCCATTCAAAACCAAATTATAACATACAATATCAGGCACCAGTCCACTTATTTTCATCTTAGTCAACACCTCCAAAGCATCCATCCCTTTTCCATTTTTCACATAACACCTCATCACATGGCACAAATCCACCCTTTTTGGACTGTATCCTAACTTCCTCATTTCTTCCAAAACGCCCCAAATCTCAACCCCTTCACAATCCTTTTGTTCAGGCATTGTAGATAAAATCAAAGAACAAATCTTTCCATCAAGATCAAACCCACTATCCACCATTAAATTCAACAAATCAACAGCATTATTTTCCTTTCCAACCCTACAAAGAGACCTAATCAAAATCTTAAATGTTGATTCTTCAACCCAAATGTTCATAAACTGACTCTTAACCAAAATTTGAAGCACAATTCTGAGATCATAATAGTTCTTGCAAAGAACCCAAATCAAAGCATTCAAAGATTTCACGCTTGGGTTACATCTAAAAGCTGGCATAGTGAAAAACATCTCAACTGCCAAATGGCTCATGTTAGAATACCCATAAAACTTAATCAAATAAGTGAATATGTATTCGGGTGTCTCAAAGTTTTCAGTTTTACGAATATGATCAAGAATTTGAGGGATCTGATCCCATGTGGACGGGTGGTTCTGGGAAAGTGTTTTGAGGATAAAATAGTATGCATTTGGAGTCGGGACGCACTGATAGGAAGAGAAGGAGTCAATAAGAATTGTTAGAAGATGAGTTTTAGGGGATTTGTTAACTGATTCTACCAATTTTTGCATGGCTAATTGATGAGTGAAAGATTCATGCCATTTGGTTTTGTAAGGTGAAAGTGGCCATTTTCTTCGTTTACGAAGATAGTAGTTGTCCACAGAGCTTCTAGCTGAAAATGAATGTGAAGAAGAATGCAGTTTCATGTGAAGTGGGATACATGGTATGCCTCGTATGGATCGTCGGCACAGAGACATTTCTTCACCAGACTGAAGGTTGACTTCAAGTTTCAGAGGTAATTTTGCAGAGATCAAAGATTGTTGGGGACTTCCATTGGAGTTGGGGCGATAAAGGAGGCCCATAGCCTAGGCCCAATGGGGAGAACAGAATTGGGATCTTTAGATAGTTTCTGTTCGGCCCAAATCATAATTTTAAGAGTCGCCGATCCAAAAATCCATTTTACGATTTTGTAGCAAAACACTGATTATCATTAGGAGCGGGCATGTAGGCCGTTTAAATTGAATATGAAAATTTCAAATTAAATTTTTAAGTATTGCATTTAAAATATTTTAAATTTAGTATTAGGTATATAGGCTTTATGTTTAAGCAGCAGAGATAAATATAAGAAAATTTATCTGGTGGGTCAAACAATTACAGTATACACATCATAGATATAATTTTTAAAAATTACCATACATGTGATGCTTTTTAAAATATGCAATATACTTTTATGTTTGTATCTTTTTGTTAATTGTATTTCTTTTTTGTTGTATCATTTTGTTGATTATACCCCTGTATACATCATGACTATATATACGTGATTGTATGCAACTGTATAAAGTTAATAATTTATTTTTCAGCAAGTAGTTAATATCATCATAACTGGACTAAAATATGTTGGTAATGGAGAAGATTTGTTCTTTCCTAATAAGGCATGTAACAGAATTGTGGAGACATATTTTGAAGGATTGTCTACAATGAAAAGTTAGCATTGATCAAATGCTTCAAGCGCAAGAACAGAGGTGATAATAATGAAGATGTTGTAAAAATAGTCTTATTGGATTTGATAAATATATTCATCTTATTCAAAGGGAAGAGTAGCACATTCAAACCAAGGGTTCATTTTGATTTGGTAGAGAGTGACAGATATAGAGATTACTTACGGGAAAAAGAAGTTTTTTTTAGTGACCTAGTCAAAATAGTCAGTAGGAAGATGAAATTTGAAAATGTAGTATTATCGAATAAGGGTATGCCCCTTGCTACACAAGTTTGGCTGTTTGAGTATTGTTTGAATGTTGACCTCAAAATTGTTGTTCGACTTGATCATCGGATTCGAAGGATTTTGAATTGAAAAGTGACCGACAATCAACCTCATTTTAAGTTTTTGATGAAATGCATGTTTAATGACGATGAGAATCCGGTAATGTGTTGTGCTCATTGCCAATATATATGTATCAATGTGCAATAGGAACCTTTGCATTCATGTAACAACTGCCAAATGGCTAGGCCCAATGGGTAGAACAGAATTGAGATCCTTAGATAGTTATCGTTCGGTCAAAATCAAAATTTTAAGAGTTGCTAGCCCAAAATCTATTTTACGATTATGTAGCAGAACACTGATGACAATTATGGGTGGTCATCCACGCCGTTCAAATTAGATATGAGAATTTTGATCTTAATTTTTAATTTTCATATTTACAAAATTCAAATTCATATCTCATCTAAATAAATTTGGATTGAATCCATTTTCTCAAGTTTGATATCAATTAATTGGTTTGCTTATTTTGGATTTCCATTTTTGAGTCTGTAACTTGAGTTTTTTTCTTTTTACAAAAATAAATATGTTAATAAAGTATTCATGTACAATTGTCTTAATAATTTCTCATTCTACCATAATCATTCAAATAAAATAGTCATTCAAGTAATAAAATTATTATCAACGAAATCTCTAAATCTAAACAAAGTAAAATCATGTCTAGATAAATCATACTACTAATAGTTCATATTCAAATTAATCACTACTCAATCTTTATAAGCTCTATCCGATTTAAATGTCAATTAGTATATTTTCTTAAGGACCTGATGACAATAAAATATATGATCATAGTCAATACTTCTCGATTTGCACTATTCATTAACCTAATAGTATATAATGATCAATTTAATAGGATATTAGATTTAGTATTAGGTATGTGNCAAACTATTCAATATTACTAATTAATTTTTTTTAAATGAATATACCAAAAGCATAATATTTAGCTTTATAAGTTCATTTTCAATTTAATATGATGTGAACGGACAGAGAAAAAAAGTGGGAGAGGAGGAAGTTCAATAAATGAAATTACTTTTACCTTCAAGCTTTCACCGACCTCTGGTTATAACAATAATAAAAACAAGACACGAAAAATGGAAAGCAGAATCATAAATAAAAAATTTGAAATTTTTTCTTTGTGGAGCCTTTTCGCTTTCAATTTTAACAGAATTACAGAGAGCTTTTAATATTTGTTTATTAACTTTAAAATAAACAACACTACACCAAAATATATTTTTAGCGATAATATATCTACCTTTTAGCGGCAATAGATTAAATGTCATGCAATCCAAAGTCGCTAAAGTCTCTAGTGACATTTATTATGAATGCTGGTAAAGACCTATATTATTGCCGCTAAAAAATATTATTTTTAGTGGCATTTATTTAGCGGCAATTACCATAGCCACTAAACCCACCTTAGAAATATTTTATCCAATATAGTTGCGGCTTTTGTTATTGTCGGTAAAAATGCAATAATTGCCACCAAAGAAGACTTGTTTTAGTGGCAATTATTATTGGCGTCGCAGTGCTTGTTATTTCACCAACACTTACTATCTGTTCTATCTTGACATTCCCATTAGGAAGAACATTAACTGACATATGGTCTGCAATACAATTATTCACTTAGTCATTTCTCTTGAATAATATTTTCAGCATTATGAAAATATTATTCAAGTTTAACAAAATAAACAAGTCAAACCAACTAAACAAAAGCAAAATTCTAAGATTCACCCTCTCATAAACAAAGCAATAAGTGTTCATTTCAAAAAGTTATCAAATATTTCTATTCTTTTGTTATGGTATCATGAACTCAAAGATCAAAATTGCAACAAACAATCTAAAATTTGTTATAAGCTAAAAATCAGTGCAGTTCTACTAGCTAATAGCAAACAATGTTGTGAAAACTTTTAGTGTTGCCTATAATTATTCCTTGAAAATCAACACATGAGGATATTGTCAAAAGATGGTGGCTACTGAAAAATTTCATGTCAAGAGTGTTTATATCACCTCCAATTCGACAGTGCTTATATGGCTTGTTCATTACCACTATTGGCATTGGGAACCTAGCAAAAATCAACACACTAGTTAGCAGAATTTTCTTGTAAAGCTAAATTTTAAAATGAAAAGTCTAAAACTATGAAATCAGATCACCTGTCCAGAATTTTCAATAGGAGCATATTTCCACATGACTTGTCTCATCCATGATAATTCTGAAACTAGCATCTCTTGATTTTTTTCATCAAAGTCAATTTTTCATCTTGTGTTTTGTTCAATTCCTTTAACTCATATATCTGTTGTTCTAACTTATGAGAAACCTCATTTGACAAACCATCAAAAGAAAAATTTCGCGAGGAAGATTTACTACCCCGTAATAGAGAAGGGGTTGGACCAAGTCCTAATCCACGAACATAACCACTTTTATCATTTCCCAACACTTGAGAATACACATCTCCTTCCTAAGCAACACTACTATGAAGTTGTTCAATAGGTGTCTCGCCATTACTCAACTTCTCTTTTATCATATTTGTCACGCCTCGAGCCTACACTTTGGACGCAACACGATACTTGAAGCCATAAGTGACCCCAAGTCAACCCCTGGTCTATCATACACTAGCATTCTGAGTAAACATGCACAGCGAAATTTTTAATTAACAGCATTAACTAGTTTAAGAAAACGCAAAGACTGAAAGTAATGAAGAAAGTGACATTTTCTGAATTACATCTCTGAAAAACAAGTCTGGTCTGAAAGCCATCTACTGAGGAGTTGTTGGAACAAGCCCCCAGCTAACTCTAAGTCTATAGAAAATCATAACTCAACTGAAGAAAATAAACAACGCCCTCGAATGATGAGGACTCACACTTCGGTTGCTGAGGTAGAGGCCCTAAAACTGCGGTGACTATCTGAGCTGGGTCTGAGAACCTGCAGCTATATCATGAAACGATACAACATAAAAGTATGCGTTAGTACTTTGAATGTACTGAGTAAGTGAGAGAAATATGAATAACATGACAGAACTGGTAACTGAACTGATACGACATGAAATGACCAACTGAAATGCTGAAAACTGATACAACTAATAATAAACTGATATGGTCAAAAGTGACCCTGGCTGATAGTCATAAACATGTCCTAAGTCTGAAATATTGAGTCTGTAATACTACACTGAACTAATCTGGACTAAAGAATCTGAGAGTAAACTATACTGACTAGTGGGAGAGTCTGTAACTGACATATAACCACGTAAGCTAGACGTGGAGTCCAATGTATACACCCCACCGGTAGGACCCAATATACCTTGCCGGGGTATAAAGGCATGACTGGGTGATCACATAAATCTGGGGCCAATTAGGCCAATAATCTGCAACTGCAACCTATGCTGGTAACGTAGTTCTAGGAACCTGGGTGCGTAGGAACCCCGGTCTGCTCGGTGTTAAGTCCTACTCCCACTAGAAAATCTAAACTGAACTACTAGGCTGATAGCTCGAAACTGGGGTCCAAGACTATACTGACCCAAGGATACTGCCAGAGAGTTCCCTGAGCGTCTTATAGGACCAGATTTGGAAACTGAGTTCTAAGACTGGTCAGAGATGCTTATCTGGAAGCGCTGTAACCGTCTTAAGAACAATTGATAACTGAACTAGGGTCCCGGGGCTGGTCAGAGCTATAACTGAAATGTCATCACCGCCTAATGGACCTAATAACTGTAATCTGAGTCTGAGTCTAATAACTGAGAGGCACCACTGACACCTCGAGAAGAGACAATAGTCAAACTGATCAGCTGACATTTCTGACTAACACTGAAATATTCTAATACTGTGACTGCAACTGAATTGACAATTCCAAGAAAATACAATGTACATAGAATTTCTAACTGAATTTGAATATCATACAAGTAACTAAGTTGTTAACACATACAAGCATTATAAAAGCCCCTAACTCTGAAAGATGCAAAAAAATCTCAAGAATTCAAAGCCCAAGCAGGATTCTAATTTCTGACATTTCAACAGTTAGGGCTGAATTTCTAAAGTTGGTGGAACAAGCATCATTTTTATTAAAAGCTGGTGGAAAATAACTACAATTAACTTAAGACCAGATTCTACATGAATTAATCCAAGAACAGCAACAATATCTTAAATTTCGTAAGTTCAGGGGTAGGTCTGAAAGTTAACTTAAAGAGGGTTTCTGGGGGACGAAAGGGGAGGACAATCTCGTTTTTGAATTTCCACATACCTGTAGAAGAGAATCTGGTAAAAATCTTGAAGAAAGACTGAGAAGATGAACGTTTGCCCTAGCTTCTGCTCTGAACTCCTGACTGTTTCTACGCTCTAGCTTTATGAGAGGATGAGTGAAGAAGGAAGGGGAATTGTCGTTCTATACCTTTTTACTCCCTCCCAAGACCCCAAAATGACAAGACTTGGGAATTAAAAAGTTGAGAAAGTACTAAAATACCCCTGGCAGAAAAAACTGAAAATTGTCCGACACTAAACAACGGACCTCAAAACGGGTCGTTGGTAGGAACGACGGGTCGTTGAATCTTGCCATGGTTTCTGGGTTCAGAAATAAGGTTTACTGGAGGTGTCCCATGGTTATGTACAATGGTTCATTGGAAGCAACAACGGGCCGTTGATACCCCCCGAAGGAACTGGTAAGAAAATTGGCACGGGGACAACGGGTGATAAGAACGACTCATTGGTAGGAACAACGGACCGTTGTATCTCCTCGTGGTTCGCACTACTGGGTTCTAGAACTGATCGACGGGTGGTAACAACGGCTCCTTGGTAATAACCACGGGCCATTGTTCCCTCTCGTTGCCTCAGGGAAAGGTCCAGTAATCCTCTGAACTTGGGATTCAACGGACAATAGGATGGACCATTGTTAGGAAAAATGGGTCATCCTATATCTCGTTGTTTCCCCTCGAAGGAATGTTGTTACTAACCACGGCCACTTACAATAGTCTGTTGGTTCCACCAACGGTCATTGTGGGGGTCGTCTGAGATAGAAAATTTTCTGCTTTTCCTATGGTTTTTCATGCAACGTTTGAATTTGATCTAGAAAAGTTTTGGAGTGTTATAATATCTCCTCCTTGGGATCATTCGTCCTCGAATAAAGGCCAAAACTACGAAAAGAGCTGAGATTTCTAAAATTGAGGCTATGACTGATTTCTGAAGGAGTAACTGACTCCGAACTGACTTAACTGTACTACCTAAGTTGATGCAACTACAATGCACGCAGAAAATCTAAATAAGGCTGATGAGTACGGAACTGAATAGAGTACTGAGTCTGAACTGGAAGGGAACAAGTGAGGGTATCTGGAAATCATGTCTGCTTCCGCTTCCCATGTGGCTCCCTCAACTTGTTGATTTCTCCATAGCACCTTGACTGAAGCTATGTCCTTATTCCTCAGCTTACGAACCTGATGGTCAAGGATCTGGACTGGTACCTCCTCGTATGTGAAACTATCCTTTATCTCCACACTGTCCAATGACACTACTAAAGTTGGATCACCGATGCACTTCTTCAGAAGTGACACATGAAAAACTAGGTGTATTGCTGCTAGTTCTGAAGAAAACTCTAGCTCATAGGCCACCTTACCAATCCGTCTCAGTATCTTATAGGGTCCCACATATCATGGACTGAGCTTTTCTTTTTTTCCAAATCTCATCACCCCTTTAATAGGTGAGATTTTTTAGGTATACCCAGTCACCAACTGCAAACTCCAATTCTCTTCTCCGCACATCGGCATAGGATTTTTGACGACTTTGAGCTGTTTTCAGCCTTTCTCAGATGAGTTGAAATTTTTGCATTGCCTCATGCACAGAGTCTGGACCTATGAAGGTAGCTTCACCAACTTCAAACCACCCTATAGGCAATCTACACCTCCTACCATACAGTGCTTCGAATGGGGCCATCTGAATGCTGGAATGGTAGCTTTTGTTGTACGCAAACTCGATAAGAGGAAAATGGTCATCTTAATTACCCTTAAAATCGAGTGCGCACGCTCTTAGCATATCCTCCAGGGTTTGTATGGTATTCTAAGCTTGTCCATC
This sequence comes from Datura stramonium, assembly GCA_018107945.1. Classification (NCBI taxonomy): domain Eukaryota; kingdom Viridiplantae; phylum Streptophyta; class Magnoliopsida; order Solanales; family Solanaceae; genus Datura; species Datura stramonium. The sequence continues at coordinate 254,037 of JACEIK010000793.1, forward strand.
GGTCTGCGGATGAAAAGCGGTGTTGAGTTTAACCTGGGTTCCTAGTCCCTTCTGAATGGACTTCCAGAAGTGTGAGGTGAACTGTGCTCTCCTGTCTGAAATGATGGACAAGGGTACCCCATGAAGTCTGACTAACTCTCAGATATAAAGTTTGGCATGGTCCTCCGCCGAGTCTGTGGTTTTGACTGGGAGGAAATGAGCCGACTTGGTCATCCGATCTACTACTACCCAGATTAAGTCATGTTGCCGGCGAGACCATTCTAACACGGGCTCATCTAGAAACTGAAACTTGACAACTCTAGTTCTTCAGTCAACTGAGGCATAGCAGGAGTGTAACCAATCCATGCTGAGAATAAGGTCGAAGTCGACCATGTCTAGCTCTACCAGATCGACTGGAATGACTTTATTCAAGACTGAGACTGGGCAGTTTTTATACACCCGGGTGGCTCTAACTGACTCGCCAACTGGGGTGGAGACTGAGAAGGGTTCTGATAGGACCTCTGGCCTAATGTTGAACTGAACTGCTACATATGGAGTTACAAACGAAAGGGTAGCTCCTGGATCTAGGAGGGCATATATGTCTAGGTGGAAGAGACGTAACATACCAGTAACTACGTCAGGTGAGTTTTCCTGATCCTGAAGAGAAGAGAGAGCATAAAAACGATTCTGGCGCTGACCTCCATTTGTACCTGATAGGTCGGCCTGCTAAGCTGGTCGGCCTGCTGGAGCTGCTGAGGTAGTGGATTGTGATCTCCCTCGCCCAACTGATGGACATTCTTTGATTCGATGCCCGAGTTGTCCACAACTGAAACAATCTTCCCTACCCTATAGGTACTCTTCAAGATGATTTTTGCCGCACTTGGGCCACACTGGATACCTGTTCCCTAAACTGTGGGCCCGAGACTGAGTGGTCAACGACCCACCCGTCCGATCCTGGCGGGACTGAAAGGTTGGGGCGCTGGCTGAGCTAGGTGCTGGGGCCCTGTGTTGCTACTGCCGCCAAATCTCTGGTGGCCAAAATCTGAACGTCCTGTTCTTGCTCGCTTGTTCTTTCGCTCCATATCTTTCAGCTTCTCGGCCTCAATCTGTTGAGCGTAAACAATTAGGCTAGACAAATCCATGTCCTTGATCAGTATCGCGGTCCTGCACTCCTTGAGGACCAGATTAGATACTCCATTGACGAACTTCAACATGCGAGCCCTTGGCTCGGCCACCATCTCTGGAGCATACTTTGATAATCTGGTGAACTCCAGAGCATACTCCTCCACTGTCCGATTGCCCTGCCATAGGTTCATAAACTCTGCCATCTTATCCTCCCTTAGCTCCCGGGGAAAGAACCTATCCAGAAAAGCTGTATGAAACTCCTCCCACTCAACCGGTCCTGCTTCTACTGACCGCCCCTCCTTCCATTGTTCGTACCAAACCTGGGCTACCCCTTTTAGCTGGTAGGAAGCCAGGTCAGCACTCTCGGAGGAGCTAACACCCATGATTCGGGTGATATTTTTGATCTCGTCTACAAAGCCTTGTGGGTCCTCTCCCACCTTTGTTCCATGAAAGACTGGAGGGTTCATCCGGGTGAAATCACGCACCCGAGCAGCAGTTGTAGACCCATTTTTGGCTACTGGAACCACTTGTTTGTTCACTTGGCTGGTGACGGTCTGGGCAAGCAATTGAATGACCGCCCCAAATTCAGCAGTAGATACAAAATTGTCCTGAGGAGATGCCAGAGCTGGTGGGGCGGGTTTGTTGACGTTTCTGGCCCTTCGTCCACTTCCACGTCGAGGAGGCATTGTTCACTGATAAGGAAATAGGACACGATTAAGAAAGACTCCTTTGTAATTGGACTTTAACGCACGATAAAGAGCATGAAAAAAAGGGAAATTTTCCTAATAACATCTCGTAGCGTCCTTGTCATAAGTGTGGCGTACTCTACTCGATGAGGCTTTCAGACTTTCTGAGGATAATCTAAACCTAGCGCTCTAATACCAAGTTCGTCACGTCCTGAGCCTACACCCTGGACGCAACACGGTACTTGAAGCCACAAGTGACCCCAAGTCAACCCCTGGTCTATCATACACTAGCATTCTGAGTAAACATGCACAGCGGAACTTTTAATTAACAGCATTAACTAGTTTAAGAAAACGTAAAGACTGAAAGTAATGATGAAAGTGACATTTTCTGAAATACATCTCTGAAAAGCAAGTCTGGTCTGAAAGCCATCTACTGAGGAGTTATTGGGACAAGCCCCCAGCTAACTCTAAGTCTATAAAAAATAATAATTCAACTGAAGAAAATAAACAACGCCCTCGAATAATGAGGACTCACACTTCGGCTACTGAGGTAGAGGCTCTGAAATTGCAGTGACTATCTTAGCTAGGTCTGAGAACCTGCAGCTGTATCATGAAATGGTACAACATAAAAGTATGTGTCAGCACTTTGAATGTACTGAGTAAGTGAGAGAAACATGAATAACATGACAGAACTGGTAACTGAACTGATATGACATGAAATGATCAACTGAAATATTGAAAACTGATACAACTGATAATAAACTGATATGGTCAAAAGTGACCCTGGCTGATAGTCATAAACATGTCCTAAGTCTGAAATACTGAGTCTTTAATACTACACTGAACTAATCTGGACTGAAGAATCTGAGAATAAACTATATTGACTAGTGGGAGAGTCTGTAACCGATATATAACCACGTGAGCTAGACGTGGAGTCCGACGTATACACCCCACTGGTAGGACCCAATATACCTTGCCAGGGTATAAAGGCATGACTGGGTGATCACAAAAGTCTGCGGCCAATTAGGCCAATAATCTGCAACTGCAACCTATGCTGGTAACGTAGTTCTAGGAACCTGGGTGCGTAGGAACCCCGGCCCGCTCGGTGTTAAGTCCTACTCCCACTAGAAAATCTAAACTGAACTACTAAGCTGATAGCTCGAAACTGGGGTCCAAGACTATACTGACCCAAGGATACTGTCAGAGAGTTCCCTAAGCGTCTTATAGGACCAGATTTGGAAACTGAGTTCTAAGACTGGTCAGAGATGCTTATCTGGAAGCGTTGTAACTGTCTTAAGAACAATTGATAACTGAACTAGGGTCCCGGGGCTGGTCAGAGCTATAACTGAAATGTCATGACTGCCTAATGGACCTAATAACTGTAATCTGAGTCTGAGTCTGATAACTGAGAGGAACCACTGACACCTCGAGAAGAGACAATAGTCAAACTGATCAGCTGACATTTCTGACTAACACTGAAATATTCTAATATTGTGACTGCAACTGAATTGACAATTCCAAGAAAATACAATGTATATAGAATTTCTAACTGAATTTGAATATCATAC
>JACEIK010000794.1:0-65704 GCA_018107945.1 Datura stramonium
AAGGTTCATGATTCTTAAGTTGGGTTAAATACGAGAGTTTTAATCCATAGGCGTTAGTTCCGACTAGCAACCGGAGGAAAAGATAAACCACGTATATTGATAGTTCGTTTCTTCACATGTTCTTTGTAGCCTCAGCATGCTCTCGTCCATAGTTAAGACTCAATTGTATAGATAGCTTAGTTTAGTATAAAAATATATTTACCAAAACACACACACTTCTCTTTACACTGTTGCCTTCACTGTTGTAGTTGTAGTAAATTAACATCTAAAAAGGTTTCACCCCGTATTCCTATTCCTGTGGGTTCGACATTCCGGTTCTTCAAAAGAGCCACTACCAAAACACACACACTTCTCTTTACACCGTTGTCTTCACCGTTGCAGTTGTAGTAAATTAACATCTAAAAGGTTTCACCCCGTATCTATTCCCGTGGGTTCGACATTCGGTTCTTAAAAAGAGCCACTATATTACTTGTACGACCTCGCACACTTGCGGTCTACCGCCGCCTGCAACTATTCAATCACCTCAATCTTGGCACGATCAACCTCAAGCCCCTTCCCCATACCTTATAACTAAGGAAAATGCCTCCTTGAACAAAAGTGACATTTTTTCCCAATTGAGAACCAAATTTGTTTTCTCACACCGAGCTACAACTCTATTATAATTCTGCAAACATGACTCCAAAAGAGCTGGTAAAATTGAAAATCATCGCAAATACATCGACGAAATTCTCCACCATGTTCGAAAATGTGGCCATCATGGATCTAAGAAATGTGGAAGGTGTGCAAGACAAGTCCAAATGGCATATGCTTAAAGGCATAAGTACCACATGACAAGTGAACATCATCTCTCTTGATCTTCTAATGTAATGGCCACCCACTATAGCCTCGAATATCCATATAGACGATTAACATTCTTTGGCCGCCCGCCCATCTCAACATCCGATCCATCAAGGATAAGGGATCTTTGTGAGTGGCCTCATTCACTTCCTATAATCCATGCAAATTTTCCACCCAAGAATTCATAATGCAGTAGGAACTAGCTTGTTCATCTCCTTTGTAATGACCATTATCCCTCCTTCTTTTGGGATGACGTACTACTCAACCCACTCACTATTAGAAATTGATACATAATACCGCATCAAGCCACTTGATCACCTCTCGCACCACATCCTTCATTAATGCATTTAGCCTTCTTGTTGTTGAATGATAGGCTTAAATCCTCTTCCTCCATGAAGATCATACATGCAAAAAATGGGACCGATCCCATGAATATTGATATTTGCCACCCGATTTCTTTCTTCTTCCTTGTGAAAACATCCAACGCTTTCTTAACTTGCACATCGACAAACGACCAACCGTAATAATTAGAAAGTGTCATCCTCCCCCAAAATGCATACTTGAGTTGGGAAGGTAGTGCTTCCAGTTCCAACTTGGCTTCCTCAATAAATGACCGGGAGGGGGCCCAAGTGGTTTATTGGAGGCTCAAAAGTTTCGCGCATGAGTATTCTGCTACATCAAATATCCGAACAATCTTCTCGAGCACTCAACTTCACCAAAATATTATAACCTATAAGTGCTCTCTAACGGGTCTTTAGATACAGATAACATGGAGCTCGACTAATATCTACCATTGCGAAGGGCGGACAACTCTTAATAAATAGCCGAAAGATTTATCGACTTGTACACATCTACGAACACTACCTGTCATTAGCCCTCATAGTCGGCTATCTAGCAGCTGCATTAATCAATAACATCCAGTAGACAAAAAGGGATGTCCCAAAAATTAGAACTTTGAAATTCAAATCTACATGACAAAATCTATCGGGAAGATGTGAGACCCAACTTGCACCAAAGTTAATTCTCCTAAATGATATCATTAGGTCTTGCAAAATATCTATTTGCCAACCGAAGAACAATTATGGTTGTCTAACCATATCTTCTTAAAGATTGAAAATGGCATCAAGTTAATAATTTGGGCCTTAATATTACACAATGCTCGAAATATGATTATCTACCCAATACTAATCTCAATGATAAAGCTTCGGATATTTTCAACTTCGTTGGTAACTTATTTTAATCCTAGAAGTGCACTTTTTAGTAAGTTCAATCGTAGCATTTTCATCGCCCATTCTTGTTTGCCATAATTTCACTTTGTGATAAGTTAGCATATTTTGGAACCCCTTGCAACACAATAATAAGAGGAAGATTAATGTGCACCTTTCTTTAAAATCAAGAAACTTCTTGAAACCTCGTTTTTTCTTTTTTTGCTTCCCAAATTTCAGGAAAGTAAGGGCGGCTTCACAATGGATGTTAATCCCAAACTTACCTCTTTTCTAGGATCACTACTCTTTTCAACAACTCGTAATAGTGTTTGGTTGAGCATTTGACTGCACTTCTTGTGACTCAAGCATCGATAATTTTGCTATCAGCTGATTTGTATTGATTTTGGTTCACCCCAGAGAAGTTGGGGTGATTGTACCTATTTTGGCAGGTGTTGCCAAAATTTTGATTGTTGCTCTTGTGAATTACCTACAAAATTGGATCAAGCTTCTAGATTTGCCTCGCATTACTCGTCAATGGTCACTCCCGCCTCGCAAATTTCACACCAACTCTAAAACCTGTTGTAATCAGATAACCAAGGCTTGGGCTGACCTATACCGAAATTGCCGAAGTGTGTTCATTTGATTATGTAGCGTGGCTAACCGTGCGGTAATGTTGTGAAACTATCAACTTCTAACATACCAAAATGTATTTTCACCACTCGCCTCTTATCTATCTCCATTCCATTCTAGATTTCCATGTGAAGTATGATTTAGAGAGTGTATATATCATCATAATTCTTCTCTAAATCCCGTCCACCGCTTTCTATTGAATCCAATAGAATCTTTGTGTGCGAACAAGACTCTATATAAGGTGTTCCAAAACCTCATTAATCTGATGGTAATGTGGACAATCTCTAAGAAGGGATTTAAATCTTTCCTAAGCTTGGTGAAAATTTTCACCTTCTCTCTCTCTCTTGATGTGTAGAGAATTCCGCCTCAACCTTATAGTTTTATTGATTGAAAAGAAATGAATTAGAAACTTAAAGGTAAGATCATCTGGGCGTGGTGATTGAGTTTGGCAGCCGGGCTATCAACCATCTCTTCACTTCCCATTAGAGAAAATGAAAAAGTGAGTCTTACATAATCGACTTAGACTCCAACGGGAATGTAGGTATCACTGATCTCTAAAAAGCTCTAAATATTCTGTTGTGGATCCCCGCTGAAAAGATTCTGGTGAATTCGCCCACTAGTGTGCAAAAGTTACACCATATTCTATTTAAGCTCAAATCTACCTTCCCGCTTCAGCTTCCGTGGAATGTTGGAGGTGATATTAACTATGAGTGGGATTGCCACTTCATGTAAAAGTGTTGGAGTTGCCATTTCACGTAGAACAAATCTCATGATCCCGAACCTGGCCGATTAGATACGTAGCAGCTTTCCTTCTTTTATGATGAAATATTCATTCCGGGCTCAGATGTGGTTCAACTACTCCTTGTCTCGTGCCAACTTACTTTAATAGCAAAATTGTACCTATAGAAATAACGATTATGATATGTTGTCAACACTTGAATAGTAAAACAATAAAAAAAACTTCAAATTCATTAATTTTTAAATCCCCGACAATGGAGGAAAAAACTTAATGGCTATTCCTAGCTACATGCAAGTGTACATGGTCTTCCAAGTAATATAGGATTTTTAAGTTCGGATGTCGATCCTAAGAGACTTTTGACTTAGCCATCGCCTAGTTAATTTAATTACTGTGAATTAAATCAAGTGTGAAAAGTAACCAAAGAGTGTTTTGAGTGTTCATCTATGCTATGAACAAAAATAAAGACTAGAGAGAAATTAAAAGTTGTGACCTCTATTAGTAACGTATTCCAATGTTATAATATTATTTAGCAATCATATCTATAGTATTAGATTTTTGACTACTCAGTTTATCTAATCATTGGTTCATGGGGTAAATTATATAATTATGATCTTTCGAAACAATCATATTATATGCAATTTTATGTCTACATTCCTATGATCAAGAATAAACATCTAAATGGAAGCAGCTTCTTCTATTTAATAACCATGCAAGACATTCTAGTCATATTCCTATCCTAGCCACAAATCAATTCTCCATTTTACTTCAAGAAAAAAATCTTACCCTATATTCTTTGTTCTATCTTATTGATCCTTTTTCCGGGTTCATAATCATAATATATATGTAATTTAATGGCTTCCAATCATCAAAATAGTAAATCAATAATAAAGGACAACCAATTTAATAAAACAAACTTCGTCAAGTCAATCATCCACTAAATATTCATACTTTTAGCCGTAACCCTAGAACAAGGGTTTTTAGCCACTGATGTTTAAACAAAAACACAAGTGTTTGGTATGTTCATTGAATGTAAATATCCACTAAATATTCATACTATAAGTCATAACCTAGAACAAGGGTTTTTAGCCACTCATGTTTAAGTAAAAACACAAATGATGTGGCTATTCAAAGTAAATAATAGAAAAATCAAGAAAAGAAACCTAATGATGCAATATCCTCTCCTCTTGATGCTTGCTAACTAGTGAACAAACTTAATAAAAATTTCATAAATTAATATACATAGTAGTGGAAGATACCCACATATCCTAATGGGCTTTGGATAAAAAAATATCAAAAATTAAGTTCTGAGTAGAGCTCCTCGACATTCAAAGTGCCACACCTATGGTGCCTGTGTGCTACCGTTTGAAATTCTTTTTGAAATTTTGCCTCTAGCTCACTAGATGCACCAACTTGATCTTGCCCCGAAACTTATACAAAGTTGCTCCAAAGCTTCTCGAATCTTCCTTGTTTGCGACTTCATTGAGTTCTACCATATTTTTCAAAAACATCAAATCAATGCTCATTAGCTAATTATAAAGACATTTCAATCAAAATGTCAAATTGTAAGTCAAGATAATTTTTTAAAAAGGATAAATATGGGTAAAATATGGTAAGTTTAGCATAAAAATATACCCCAAGATCTCGTGGTCTTACGAATGATTTTTGCCCACCGCCTAGTCGCACCTTTGCCTCAAGTAACCTAAGTACCATGAGGAGGAACAAGGGCCGTATAGGACCCAAATAGATTACCCTCGGGGCCTATGGCCTGCATTAGGCAATCCCTTTAAGAAATGGCCCTACCGCCTATACCTCCAACGTATAAAATCGTCCCCAATCGATACATTACTCTAGGTGCCTTTCCCGCACCCTGTTGTATGGGAAGGTCGTGGAACACTCTAAGCCACACTACCTCGTGATTAGTAATTCCTGATCTTTGTAAGTCTCGACCCTACTTGGGCTGACCTTGCCGATCGCTGTTGGACCTTCTAGAGAATACTGCCTACTACTACCTCTTTCTATAACCGCCATGGTGGCTAGTCAATTCGGATTTTATTTTGGTGTTGCTCCCTAATGTTTGTTTTCAAACTTCATGTCCTTGATCTTCGCGAGACCATTAGCCTAGATATATCCATGTCCTGGATGAGAAATTGTCACAAATAAAACATAGGTCAAGATAGAGACATGAGACAAGAAACCCCGAGAGGCTCCAAGTCGACCTATGTCATGAAAATAACAACTACAAGCATACCATAAGCAGATACTGATATAATAATAAAGCATACTTAATCGGAAGTCTAAATACATATGGATTTAGAACAGAGTCAAAAATGACAAGTTCATTTCTATATAATGTCCGGAATAGCTTCTAATATAACAGATGAGCTTCTGATGGGATGACATCCCCAACTAGCTCGCAAAAAGAGAGTCTGTAACCGAAAATAACATGACTATAGATAACTCGAATGACCTCGAAGTGGGATAAGGACTCACATAATTCCTCAAGCACACAGTCCGAGAGGAAAGCAAGACCACCATACGACCGAGGCTGATCTCTGACCATATCATGAAACAACACAATATAGAAAGTATACGATCAGTACTTAGAATGTACCTAGCATGTAAGATAAAATGCATAATTAAAACACATAAGAGTTCATAAGAATAGGGACATCATGAGCGTGGAAGTAAATATCAAAACATAGCATGAGGTCTCAAGGTTTTCGTGCTGCTCATAAATTATTTGTAATCACAATGGTAAGAGAAACCTTATAAAAACATAACTTGATCCAAAATAGCATAACATGACAATGCATAAATCATGACAAACAATGGGAGGACCTGGCCATAACCGACATCATCATGATAGAGCTTACATGATACCTCAACTATCTCGCTCAAGAGGCCGCCCCGTGCTTTCTGCAAGGGACGCAGCAAAGATGGTGATATCACAGGGATCCACACGAATGTACATACATACTGGCGGCACATAGTTCTCGAGACCACAGTGGTTTACCTAAACGCCAGTCTACTCTGCTAGGTAATCGCTCCCAAAACATGCACATGAGGCTCATATCATAATAATAAATCATTGATGAAGTTCAAGGCCAATTATATCATAACATACTTAATCATAGTTGAAATACGTGATTTTCCATGAATAAGGGCTCATAAGTTGGCCAAAAGTCATAAATTCATAAATCATGAAGTCCATGCATATTTGTAAAAAGTTTATATACTTGATATTCATAAATCCATGATGAATGCTTGAAGAGAATTCATAACTCAAATCATAAATTTAGACTTGATAAGATAAAGATCATAAGAGAATCATAATTTAACTTTTCATGAGGTATGCGTAATTGGGCATAATTTAATTAAATTTGAAACTATAGATTAATAATAAAAAATTGTTATAAAATCTTCCCATAGATCAAGAAACATGATTTGATACTTGGAAGTGAATTGACCCGTAGATAGATCATAGAGGATTGTCAAGAATTGGATAAACCCCATAAGATCATGAAACTTAAATCTAGAAGTGAGATGCATGGAATGGAGAAGAATTTTTAGAATGAGAGGAAGAACTCTCATTCATAGCCTCACGTACCTAGGTAAGCTGGATCTTGTCTTCTTCCATGAATGCCCAAAGGAAATTGGAAGGAGAATTGATGGATTTTAGCCTTGATCACCCCTAGGAACCTTCTATCTTGCATGCATGGAGAGGAGTGATTAAGAAAGATCTACACCCTCTAAAACAATCCTAACTAAGCTTAAAACGACATAGTTTAGTCTTTAGAAACTCAGAATTACGGAAAAGATGTTAGTAAATTCGCAGAAAATCAACACTACCACTCCCAACAAGGACCGGATGACCCATCGTCGCTAACCACGACTCACGGCCTGAACTCTGTTGCAGGCACCGAATCTTCATCACTGTCATCACTAGGGAAACCACGACTTGTGGTGTGCCCGACGACTGGTGGTGACTAGTCGCAGGAGCACCGCAAAACTTTCAACCTTCGAGTCAAAACTCCGTACTACTACTAACCTAACGACACGTGGTGCTAACCACGACTAATGGCTCCTTCACCAGTAAAACCCATAACCAAGAAACCCAACCAAGTCTTCCCTCCTTCTGTTAGTCACCTAACGACTTGTGGTGTGCACTATGGGTCACCGGACGACTCGTCCCGTGACCTCGTGTAGAAAATTCTATTTTTCTATTTCAACCCCGGGTTTGGTCTATGGGATTTTAGGTATTACAATATCTCCCTTGTAACATTTATCCTCGAATGTGAATAAACATACTAAAAGATGCTGAAATACAACTGTCATACCAAATACTAAACATTCAAAGTCAAACCGACTGAGTGACGTACTGGACTAAATCACATGACTGAACTGAATTATGAATCATATATATAAATGCATTAACATGAGAAACTTGTTATACCGAACCCAAGGATCATACCTGGGGTCAAGATAGTGAAAATTGAAATTTTGCACGAGCACAAAACGATCTCAGGAAGTGGCTCGTGAGGAGTGACCAGAGTCGTGAGGTGACTCGTCGCCGGGCAGGGCGGTGTTTGGTGAGGCCACGGGCATGACTATGAGCGTGCCTCGCACCTCACGACTGCAAGGCCATCCATGGCATGGATTGGGAGGTTGGCTAAGGTTTTGGGGCAGTGTGGTCAGCTGGGTAGTAACCATGATTCGTGGTCAGCCACCATGATTTATGGGGTCCCTCGTGGTTCCCCGAGTGAATTGGGCAGAGATTCCACGCCTCCAAAGCCACGAGTCGTTGTGGCCCCGGTCACGAGTCAAACAGTCCCTCGTGGGGATGGGAAGTCATCAAATTTCTATGATTTTAGTAAGGGCTTTTTTTATAATTCCTAAGTCCTGTGTGGCCCTATACTATGTTGTTTTAGCTATAAAGGTGTGTTTTTAGAGAGGTGTAGTCTATTTTAAGTCCTCGTTCATGTATGCAAGAGTATAGAGAAGTTTTCAAGGGTGAGTCAAGGCTTCCCTCTTCAAAATCCTTCCAATTCCTTCTTGGGCATTCAAGAGAAGTTAAGAATCGCCTTGTTTCAAGTATGTACGACTATCAATGGGTGTCTTCTTTAACACCCATGTTAATTGGATGGCCCACCCGAGCTAGGGTTAATAGAAGAAGCATCTAACTACATCATGCATACCCACTTGGCTCTGGGGGACATAGCTTCGCTGTAGAGCTCCGCTCTGCATCTACGATTTCATGAAAATCTATCAAAATATATGGGGTTTTGAAGTAGATTTATTTAAAAGCTAACATGTTAATGGGGCTTTGGTGGATTTTGAATCTATCATATTATAAGGGTTTTGATCAACTTTTATGTTTTAAATCATTTATAATGTTATCAATTTTGATTTCTTTTGAACTTATACTAATCATGCCTGACCCATGATGAATCGATTTATGATTTATTATTTTTTTACTAATGAGATTTACAAGCCACAAAGAAGAATTATGGTTTAAAAGTCAGTTTAATCAATTACCCATCAAGGATTGTATGAATTTCACCTATATGCATGATCTATAAGTATGTATGAACTTTATGATTAATGAATTATGTTTTGCCGACTCATCGGGCCCTATGTCATGGCTAGTTCACATATGTACAAGTATATTATGATTATCATGATTTTAACTAGCCCATGAATTCAAATTTCATGTTATATTATTAGCACTATATATGATTTGGGAGTACTATCAACACCGAGTAGGTTTGGGGCCCTTTCCTCCCGCATCTCAAAACTACATGCCATCGTAGGTGCTGCTGGGACCTCCCTTTGTGACTATCCCTGACCCAAATGGCCTTTCTTTCATGGTTATATCACGCCCTTCATGGTTCTACCCCAGCAAGGTACTTAATCCGCCTCCCGACTAGGTTTACAAGTCGACTTCATGTGTGCTCATATGGGTATGTCGAAGAGAATCTCCCATTGCTCCTCATGATTTATGCATGCTTAGGATTATGTATTTTGGCTCAAGTCATAATTAATAAAAGTTTTCCTATGATTATGATTACGTTTCAGATACTAATATTTAGAAACCTCAAGCCTAATGTGTTATGTTATGATATTTATGATATGAGGATGATGTCCTACTCTTTATGGTTTTTTTTTGAGTTTTAAATATTTTAACTGTCCGTTTACTTACCTTACACACTCCTGCACATTCCACGTACCTAATTATACTTTCTATATTATATTATTTCATGATACATGACTCGCCCCTCGCCTCACCTCCCCGCAGCTCTTCGCAGTTCGGCCATCGCCGTAACTAGGGCGTCCTCATGTTCCTAGAGCCATATGATCGTATTATTATTGTTCTCTTTGAGTTTCAATATCATAGGGTTAGTTGGGGTATTGTCCCTTCTAATCCCATGTTTCATGATTAGAGGCTTTTTCGTAGTATCGCTGGTATTCAGCCGTCATATATGGGTTATGAATTATATTTCTTCTGTTATTATGTCATGATTTTGTTTCCTTATGTTAATTCTTCCGCTTGCGTGGTGAATGAATTATATGTATGCTCATGCATGGGTCTTTTTAGGGTCCCTCGTGGCTCCTTGTCCCGTTCTACGATCTGGGTGTACGTTTGGGCCGTGACAAACTTGGTATCGTAATCCATAGGTTTTGGAAGTTAGTCCTAGGTGTCACAAAGCCACGTTGAGTAGATTCTTTTCATGGGTGTGAAGAGCCACACTTATGACGAAGAGGATACGAGAGGTTTAGGAAATGTTTCCTTCTTTCATGATCTATGTCAGGCGATGAAAAATGTTTCTTATCCTTCTAATTTGTGCTTATTCACATTTGCATAATAACGTCTACCACACCGAGTGAACGCTGTTAAGAAATGGTAACGACACGATCATGAGGGTGCTAATGCAATGAGCATCATCCATCCCCACCAGCTCAGGAGCATCACTGCAGGCAGCCACCATGCCGTATTTAGGGCTTCGATTCAGATGTCGGCCAGGTGTTATACCCCAGAACCCAAGGATCGACCAAAGGGAAAACGAGATAACCGGGTACTTGCACCAGCTGCGAACAACCCGTGAGGTTGGTCGTGAGGATCGATAACGAGTCATGAAGTGACTCCATGGTCAGCATGTTTTTAAAACGTGAGAAAGCCACTGCCTAACCACGAGTCGTGGTCACACCTCACGACTGCGTGAAGTAACCCGTGGTCTACCATGGATGTTTTGGCAAGCTCTGGAATGGGCAAAGCAGGGCCACGAAAGGTGACTACTAGCTTGGTCTCGACCTCACGATTCATGAAGTCACCCATGGGCAGTGGACTCACGATTCATGGCCACGAGTCGTTCCTTGGCACCACTGCTAGGGTCCTCTGGGACCGCCACCGTAAATTTCCTTCTTTAATAAGGGTGTTTTCATAATTTCCTAAGTTCTAAGAGCATAAACCACGCCATTTTGGATATGTTTTTGAGTAAGATAAGATGGTTTAATCCCCTTTATGCATGCCCATTCTCATGCAAAAGCTTAAAGAGGTTTTTTGGGAGATTCAAGGCCTTCTTTCCCTAATTTTCATCAATTTCTTTGTCGTTGTTCAAGGAACATTAAGTCCATCCATTCTAGGGTATGTAGGGTTTCAAAATGGGTGGAATTCTTCCTCACCCATGTCCACTACGCATTGAAATAATGAATTCTCCTATCCAACTCTATGGGGTTTTATCCAAATACGTGAAAATGTGATTTCTCTTATGGGTTTTATTTGATTGAGTTTTAATTATCAAATTACAAATGATGGGAAGAGACATTCATTTTCTTCAAATCATGTTTCACCTTTTAAATTCCAAAATGCCCATTTTATGAAAGTTCATGGAAGTTATGATTTTTTATGACTACTCTATATTTTGAGTTTATTGATGATAGAAAAACATGGTTTTCAAGCTACCCATGATTATGAGCATGTTTTGAAAGAATTGAATATGATGAAGTATTGGTAAATTCCTCACATGTTGAAGAATGTTTTATGATTTATGAAATGAATTACATGATTTATCAATTTATGATGTTGGCCAATGAAAAGGGCTTTTTTTCTTGGCTAGGCATGTTTAAAGGGATAAAATGTTGATAAATGTTATATTTTAGCCGATGAATCTTAATGCATTTATGTTATCGATTATGTATGAGCCCATATGTATGTTTTTGGAGCCGTGTCTAGCACCGAGCAGCCCGATGTTCAAAGGACTATGCGGTGTATCTCATAAATCCACGTGCCACCGTGGGTTTATAATGATATGTTGTATTGATAATGATCCCCTCAAATGTGATTTCATGCCTTATGCACGACTCCTCCCCGGCAAGCTACAGAGTCAGCTTCCGGCCACTTTGAGCATATAGTGGGGCAATGAAAGGTTGTATCATGATGGTGTCGGCTATGACGAATCCCCTCCCATTGTTCGCAACATGTTGTATGCATTGTCATGTTTATGTTATTGGCTTAAGTTATAGTTCGATAAAGTTACTTATAATTACATAATGAATGATTGAAAGTCTTGAGCCCTACATTTATTATGATGATTTAGATGAAAGCATGATGTCCTCTTCCCCACGCCTACTTATGAGTTTACTACTATTAAAATGTCCGTTTTACTCTCTACCTTGCATACTCGCACATTCCATGTAATAACCACATACTTTCTATGTTGTATCAAGCCATGATACAAAGGTTCGGATCTTAGGCTCAACCTCATCCTTCATCCATCTCGCCTACGCTTTCTAGCTTATTGGTTCGCCCTCATGTTCATGGTTGTTTGATTGACTCATGTTGATTATGTTTAGTTTTTGTCTCTGCTAGTAGGGGAAGTTGTCCCATCAACCCATCTTATGTATTTACAGTTTTCACAAGTATGTAGTGCTCGTTGTGTATACGCCAGCACTTCAATGTTATTCCATAATTACATTTTCTCTATGTTTTATGATTATCATTCCGCTTATTTGAACAAGATTAGTGGTATGCATGTGCCATGGCCTACTTGGGGTCTCTGGTTCGTGTCCCGTGTCTACGATTCGGATGTACATTTGGGTCGTGACAAACTTGGTATTAGAGACATAGGTTTGTAGTGTGTCCTAAGAGCCTAGGAAGCCGCTAAGTAGTAGAGTCTTTTTCTATGGGTGTGAAGTGTGCCACACTTATGAAGAAAAGGCTACTAAACGTTTAGGAAATGTTCCCTTCTTTTATGTTCTATGTCGTGCTGCGATTAAAGATCTTCCATCCTTCAAATTCATGCGATTCGCGATTTGCAGAATTATGGCTCCTAGAAGAATGAATGAAAGGAGGAATGAGTCGATGAAGGCCACAGAGATGGAAATGACCATGGGCACGTTTAAGAAGCCCCACTGCTCAGAGCCCTGCACCAGCAGCCAACCGCCCACATTGAGCCTTCCGGTGGCTATTCAGATGTTGGCATAGGCCTTGATAGCTCAGTCAACCAGCCAGGCCGCACAGTCCCGTAATGGCAATGCAATGCATGACAAAGATTTCTGAGGATGAACACCTGTTCACGGGATAAAAGGTGGATGAGGATCCACACGCAGTTCATTAAAAAGGGTCGAAGGTCACACAGGTTAATGGGGTGGAAAAATAGAGGTATAGACTTGGCCTCATATCACCAAGAGGTCGCTCATTTTTGGTACAATGGAAGGATAAAGGTGACAGTGAGAGCGGCCATACTAGCCGACGAGTTCTATATGGCCTTTCTATTGTGTTCTTCCCCTATGAAATAAGCAGAGTTAAAATGGAGCTTGTGAACCTCAAGTAGGGAAAATCACGTTGCCGGAGTATTCTCTTTGAGTTCAATTGACAAAAATATGCCCCAGCTGGTGATGGATCAGAGGGGCGGTGAGCCGGGACATTTGTTCATGGCATGGCCTAAGTATTTGCATAAGGATTGCCAGGATCTCATATATGTCTAATTAGGATATGGACTTTCCTCGTATAGTTTTGTATGTCGCATGGAGGTGGCTTATGCGAGAGAGTGGGAGGCAAAGAGGGCTCTGATGCATAATCGTGGGTTTTCACATCGGGAGTCCAGCAAAGGGCTACCATCCACAAGCCAACAGAGGTCACTAGCCCCAAGACCATCATCGCCTCAGTGTTACATCTAGACCCAAGGGTGATCAAAGGAGCAGTGGCCTCGTACGTAGGGATTGGGGAGGGGCACCAAGCTAGAATATACCTTCCACTGTGGAAAAGCAGAAGAGTCACACTAGAGATTGCTCGGCCGCCGTATGTCCGCTATGGGTGTGGTAGGATCTGGGCATATGCGCCAAGCGTGCTCATATGCTGTGAAAGGGTGATGAAAGGGGTCGGGCACAGATCACTGTGATCAGCAAAGCCAGCCTGTACTTTATCTCCGCTCTGCTGTGGAGACGATTAGTGGGGGTGGCTACACAAAATCGATTCTATGCCCTTTCCTCGCGCCATGAGCAGGAGACTTCTCCCGCACGTGGTCACCGGTATGTCGCGGTGTCTTTCATATTGATGTTTATGCCTTGGTAGATCTGTACACAAATCATCTCTCGTGACTCCTTACATTTCTAGTAGCCTTGGAGTTAGTCTTGAGACCTTGACAAAACCATTTTTAGTTTTGACCTCGTTATGATTCGGCCATAAATAGACGAGTATATAGAGAATGCCCTATCATCGTGTTGCATAAGGTTACCTCCGCGTACTTTTAGAGTTATCCATGATCGACTTTGACATTATTCTTGGCATGGATTGGTTGTTTTACGTTATGCTTCACTCAATTGTAGAACCCTACAAGTGGAATTTTCGTCTCTGTGAGTCGTGGGTGTTGGAGTGGAAGGGTAGTTTACTGTGACTAATGTGCCTGCTATTTCGTACCTTAAGGCCGTGTGAAAATGATCTCTAAAGGCTTCATGTACAATCTAGTTAGGTTAAGGGATGTGGAGTCTCGAGTATCACGACTATTCCGCCTATTCCGTGGTGTGCGAATATCCGAGGTGCTTCTATATTGATCTATTGCCGATACGAAGCCTATTTCTATCCCCTCCTTACAGGATGGCCCTAGCCTAACTAAAGGAATTGAAGGATCAAGAAAGGATCTGTTGGGTAAGGGCTTCATTAGGCCGAGCGCCCTCCATAGGGTGCGCTAGTTATTTTTTTTGGAAAGAAGGATGGCTCCTTCCTATGTGTATTGACTATTTGTAGTTGAACAAGGTTACCGCCAAGAACAGGTACCCTTACCTGTAGATCGGCGATTTGTTTGACGCAGCTTCGTGGTGCTGGGCAAGCTTCTCCAAGATTGATCTCGGTGTCCTGGGTATCACCGCCGTAGTGCGGGAGAGTGACACCAAGACCGCTGTAAATCTATACCACACAACGAATTTGTTGTTATTTCTTTCGAAACTAACCAATGCCCTCGCAGCGAGATCTAATGACCAAAAAGGTGTTCAAGGCATATTTTTATATTTTTGTGATTGTGTTCATTGGACTTAATATCTTGACATACTCGCTGAGGAGGAGCATGCCACTATTTGATAATAAATGCTACAAACCCTCAAGGATCATCAGCTATATTCAAAGTTTAGCAAGTGTGATTTTGGCTAAACTTGCAGCATTTTCAAGACACGTGGGTGTCGAGTGAGGCATAAGGGTGGATTCTCAAAAAATTGAAGCAATAATGAATTGGCCTAGACCGGCGGATCCCCGCAGAAATTTGGAGTTTCTTGGGCCTAAAGGTGTTACTAATGGAGTAGTTTGTTGAGGGTTTTCATCTATTGCGGCTCCTTTGACTAAGTTGACTCGAAAAGGTGAAGTTCCAATGGCCTTACGATTTTTGAGAAAAGCTTCCAAGAGTTGAAGACCCAACTCACTTCAAGACTAGTGTTGACCTTAACCGAGGGTGGCTAATGGCTTTGTAGTGTATTGTGACGTCTTGAGAGTCGGGGCTGGGATGTGTGTTGATGCGAAGCAGGGAAGGTAATGGAATATGCCCGAGACAACTCGAAAGTTCATGAAGAGAATAACCCAAACACCGATCTTGAGTTGGCCGATGTAGGTGTTTGCATCGAAGATATGGCTGTGATACTTGTATGGGGTACACGTGGATGTATTTATGGATCACAAGAGCTTACAATATGTGTTCAAACTGAAAGATCTAAACTTGGCAAAGGCAATGGTTGGAGTTATTTAAGGACTATGAAATGAGTGTCCTCTACCACCCGTGACAAGGCTAATGCGGTTGTGGATGCACTTAGTAGACTCTCGATGGAAAGCAGTCCCACGTGGATTAGGGAAAGAAGGAGTTGGTGAAGGATGTCCACCGACTTACAAGATCGAGTTAAGCTGATCGACTCCACCAATGGAGGTGTTGTGCATAATGGGTCGAATCATCCTTGGTGGTTGATGTTAAATCCAGAAAGATGAGGATCTAATATTGAGGAAGCTTAAGGAGGCAAGCAAGGGAGTAAGAAGGTAAAAGTCTTCACAATGGGGGGAGATGGTGTGCTACGATACCAGGTCAACTATGTTTCGGACGTCGATACTTTTAGAGTCTCGGGATATTGCATTAGGCACATGGTACCGTATATTTTGTTCATCCAGATCCACGAAGATGTATCACCACGAGAAATCTATTGTTGATGAAGAAGGATATTGCGAGCTTGTAGCTGCATGTCCCAACCGCGCCAGCGAAAGTTGAGCATAAAATACTGGAAAAGTGTACGTTAGATATTAGCATTCCCACTTGGAAGTCAGGGAAGAAATTAATATGGTTTTTATTTTCATGTGCTCACCTCGTACTCACCGATACTATGACTCCATTTGGTAGGTGGTGGGTAGGCTAACTAAGGCCACACACTTCCTATGTGTCAAAACCACGGATCTAGCCAGAGGATTATGCCAATTTGTATATTTGAGAGTTGGTTCGACTTCATGGAGTGCCCTGTTCATCATCTCGAATCGAGGTAGTCAATTTACCTCCGTTTTTGGAGATCTTTTCATAAAGGACTTGGGAAGCAAGTTAAGCTCGCACAACTCATTCCGCAATAGAAGGCCAAAGGTAATCAAAACCATTTAGACCTCGAGGATATGTTGAGGGCATATGTTATGGATTTTAAAGGTAGTTGGGATGATCATTTGCCCTTGATCGAGTTAGTTTATAATAACAAGCAGCCACTCTAGTATCCAAATGGCACCGTTCGAGGCTTTTTACGCGTGGAGGTGTAGATCTCTCATCTGACAAATGTTTTGATGTTGGTGAGGCAACTATGACAGGACCAGATCAGTTCATGAGGCGATTGTGAAGGTTTAGTTGATAAGGGACCGGCTGAAAACCACTCAGAGTCATCAATAATTGTATGATACGTGAGAAGAAGGATTTGGAGTTTGATGACTAACTGGGTATTTCTTTAAAGGTATCTCTCATAAAGGGAGTCATAATAAAAGAGGTAAACTCAATCCCCACTATATTGGTCCTTACCGAGTGGTGAGAAGAGTTGGCAAGGTAGCATATAAGTTATACTTCCCTTCTGAGTTGTCCTCGCTCATGCCGCTTCCATGTGTCACTCAAGAAGTGTTTCAGGTGATCCTGTACTTTTGGTAGTTCCTGTGAGATAGAATTGGGGTGAAAGATAGCCTCGCTTATGAAGAAGTCCCAAGAAATTCAGATCATCGTGTTCATAAGTTGAGAAACAAAGAAGTAGCTTCAAGAAAGATGTTATGGAGAAATCAGTATGTCGAGGGAGCTACGTGGGAAGCCGGCGTATACGATGGCTAAATACCCTCATTTGTTCTCAATGGCAAGGGCTTTCTTCGCCTTAGGTATCAATTTTGCCATAAACCCTTAATAAGCTTTTCCTATTCAATTTGTGTGTACAAGTTTGTTTTATGATGTGGTAAATATATGTGATGTCTCAATTCGGTTCACCTATGTAGTTCTTTTTCTGAGGTAGTCATTTTGTTCGTTTTCAACTTAAATGACTCGGTAATATATGGTGATAGCTCGTTTTCTAAGTTTTCTCGTATGTTTCATATCTGAGGACCTAATATTCCCAAGGGGGAGATATTGTTATACCCCTGTGGAACCTGGGCGATCGTACCTAGAAGTGAAAACGTAGAAACCGAAAATTTGCACTAAGTCATAGAACGACCCGTGAGGTCGTCATGAGGAGTGACCACGAGTCGCAAGGTGACTCGTGGTCATCATGAGCCAAAGCTCAGGTGAGAGCACACGGGCCCTCGACCACGTAGCTGTGGTCGTGACCTCACGACTTGTGATGTCACCGTGGTCTACCTTGGATGTTTTGGCAAGTCGATGGGGCGTGTAGGTCACGAAAGGTCACCACGAGTCATGGTCTCACCTCACGAATTGTGAAGTCACCCCGTGGGGTCCCCTGATACTTGGGCAAAGGACTCAACGGACCATAGCCATGCAGGCATTCCCCGGTGGCACCACTCCATTAGGTCCCTCACGTTGTGACCGACGAACCGCAAATTTCCCGTGCTTTAATAAGGCCTAAACTACGTCGTTTTGGATATGTTTCTGAGTAAGATAATATGGGTTAAGCCCTTTATGCATGCCCATTCTCATGCAAAAGCTTAGAGAGGTTTTTGGGAGATTCAAGCCCTTCTTCCCCAAATTTTCATCAATTTTTTGTGGTTGTTCAAGGAACTTTAAGTCCATCCATTCCTGTGTATGTAGTTTCAAAATGGGTGGAATTCTTCCTCACCGATGCCCAATTTCGACAAACTGCCAATCCTCCTATCCAAGTCTATGGGATTTCACCGAAATGCGGGAAAATGTGATTTCTTTATGGATCTGATTTGTTTGAGTTTTAATTATCAAATATTGGAATGATGGTTGCGTGTTCTTTTTATTATTTTCTTCAAATCATGTTTCAACCTTTAAATCTAAAAATGCCTATTTGATGAAAGTTCATGGAAGGTTATGATTTATGATGACTACTCTATAATTTGAGTTTATTGATGATAGAAAAGCTTTATTTTCAAGCTACCCATGTTTATGAGCAATTTTTGAAAGAATTGAATATGATGATGAATTGGGATATGCCCACATGTATAGAAGAGAATGATTTATAATTTATAGCGAATTTTAGGATTTATCAATTAATGTATGAGCCCATATGTATGTTTTGGGAGCTGTGTCTAGAACCGAGCAGCCCGACGTTCAAAGGAATATGCCGATGTCTCATAACCACGTGCCACCATGGGTTTATAATGATATGTTGTATTGATAATGATCCCTCAAATGTGATATCACGCCTATGCACGAATTCGCCGGCAAGCCGTGTGGCCTTGGCTCGGCCACTTGAGCAAGATAGTGGGGCATCATGAAAGGTTGTATCATGATGGTGTCAAGAGAGGAGTCCTCCCATTGTTCCACATGTTTTATTGATTGTCATGTTTATGTTATTGGCTCAAGTTATAGTCGGATAAAGCTACTTATAATTATGATAATGAATGATTATGAATGATTTGAAAGTCATGAGCCCTACATTTTATTATGATGATTTTTGATGGAAAGCATGATTCCGCCCTCCTATATCTACTTATGAGTTTACTTTACTTTAAAATATCCATTTTACTTACCTTGCATACTCAATACATTCCACGTAATGACCACATAGTTTCTATGTTGTATCGTTTCAAGATATAGGGTACGTATCTCAAAGCTCATCCTCATCCTTAGTCCATCTCAGCCTACACTTCCAGCTTATCGAGAGTACTATGCTACGAGAGTCATTCAATTAACTTTCATGTTGTTTATGTTTAGTTTTGGTCTGTTAGTCAGGGAACAACATCCCATCAACTCCATCTTATGTATTTAGAGGCTTTCGTACAAGACATGTAGTGCTCCGCCGTGTATACACCAGTAATTTTTGATGTTATGCTATAATTATGTTTTCGTTTATGTTTTATGATTATCATTCTGTTTATTTGAACAATATTAGTGTAGTGTATGTGTCGCGGGCTTCCACTTAGGGTCTCTTGGGGTCCCTTGCCCCGTGTCTATGATTCGGTCATGACAAAACAAGCCATGGCCGCCTGTGTTAGAATCAAACAAAGGGCGACACCGCGAACGGGAATGTGGCGGCGCCAGGGTGAGAGATTTTTAGGAATAGTCCTCCTAAGTCTGGCTGTGGTCGAAGGTGGACGAGATCCCCACGATTTCATTGAGGAGATTCGAAAGATCACCCAAAGTTATGGGGGTGAACAATGGGAATGTGCTGACCGACCTCCTATCGCCTAAAGGTGGCTCACATATGGTTCAAGAAGTGGTCAGATGCGAGGGATGTAGAGCCGGCCTCCGATAGGTTGGGAAGAGCTCATGCGACCTTTGGACCTGCTCTTCCTGAGACGAGGGAGCTCAAGGCGTCCCGAAGTTTATTCATTTGAAACACCTGGTGACATGCCCAGCATGTAGAGTACGCATTGGTCACCCGATTATCCAAGTATGCTCCAGAGTTGGTGGTGGACTAGAGGGCTCAAGTGAGTCGTTTAATTCATGGGGTGGCGGATTATTTGGACAAAGATTGCCTGATCACCACGCCGCATCGAGATATCACTCTCCATTATGTTCCACGTAAGATGGAGGTGGTCTACCTGAGGTGGCTGGAGCTGGCAGGGCCAGACCGATACCACAAAGTGAATCCCTCTCAAGCCGTGTTAGTGTACATCTCACTCGCCCCAAGACGGCTCATCACCTACCCATCATCAACCAAGACATTACCTAGGTTCTAAGAGACGGAGGAGAAGAGCTATAGAGTCGAGAGGCCAGTGGTAGCATGCAGGGTGGAGTGTACTTTCCAATTTGTGCTGGTGTGGCAAGAATTACCCTGAAGGTTCTTAGTTTGCTTGGATGCTTGCTTTGGTGTGGAAAACCCGGCACGTACTTAAGGATTGCCCTCACTGTGACCAGGAGCTGGGTGGAGCCTCAGCCAGGCGGCCGCCCGCTCTAGCAGTAATGCCCCCGGCAGGGTGCCTCAACTAGTAAACAGATTTGGCCGCACTAAACCGTGTTTTATACTTTTAGTATCCTCAAGAAGAGCAGGAGGCTTCACCGTGTATGTCATTGGTATGTTGCAAGTCTTCCATATTGATTCTTATGCTCTTTTATATCCGTAGAGCTGCTTTTGTCTTTTTTTTGTGACCCCTTTTTATATTGCTAGTAGTTTTCAAGTTAGGTGGTGTGTATAGAAGTTGCCCTATTATAGTATTGCATAAGGTCACTACTGCATTTAGTAGAGTTAGCTATGATCAATTCTGATATCAATATTCTCGGGTATGGATTGGATGTGTTTATGTTACGCTTTGATTAATTATAGGACCCGTGCGGTGGAATTTTCATTTCCGTGAGACTTAGTTTTGGAATGGAGGGTAACTATCCGTATCACCGGCCGGGCTTATATCATATCTTAAGGCTAGGAGAATTATTTCTAAAGGCTGCATGTATCACCTAGTTAGGGTTAAGGATGTTGAGAACGATACCCCGACTATCCCACGCTCCCGCTGCAGCGAGTATCCCGAGGTTTTTACCGATGATTTTCCAAGTGTTCTCCTAAGAGGAAAATTGATTTTTGTATCGACTTTACCTAATACACAAACTTATATCTATTCCTCTACATGATGACTCCAAGAGCTAAAGGAATTGAAGGACTCGCTTGGAAGGACCTATTGTATAAGGGTTTCATTAGACCGAGAAAGTCTCCACGGGTGCCCCTATTTTATTTGTCCAAAGAAGGATGGTTCGCTGATATGCATTGACTATTGGCAATCGAGCAAGGTCAAGAGCAAGTATCCTTTACCCAGGATTGATGGTTTGTTTGACCAAATTTCTAGTAAGTATTCAAGAAATATTTAGACATGTTTATGATTGTGTTCATCGACGATATCCTTATATACTCTGAGCGCAGGAGAGCATGCCGCTCATTTGAGAGTAGTGCCGCAGACCCTCAAGGATCATCACCGCTGTATGCCAGTTCAGCAAGTGCGAGTTCTGCTTGAGCTTGGTAGCATTTTGGGCCATGTAGTGGTCGTGCGAGGGCATAAAGGTAGATTCTCAAAAGATCGAGGCTATGAAGAATTGGCCTAAGCTTGTGAATCCTTCGAATATTCGAGAGTTTTCGGCCTAGAAGCCTACTATCGGAGATTTGTTGAGGGCTTTTCTTCAATTGCGCAACATTGACCTGGCTGGGACTCCGAAGAAGGTGAAGTTTCAATGGCTCTGGAGTCCTCATGAGAAAAGTTTCCAAGAGTTGAAGACTCGACTCACTTCACTTCTAATGTTTACCCTACTCCGAGGGTACAACTGGTTTTGTGGTGTATTGTGATGCTTCAAGAATTAGACTTGGATGTGTGTTTATGCGGCATGGGAAAGTGATAGTATATGCCTCAAGACAACTTGAAGGGCATCCATGAGAAGAATTACCCGATCCATGATCTAGAGTTGACAAGCAGTATTCACCTTAAAGATATGGTGGAATTACTTGTACGAGGTTCCAAGGTGGGATGTATTTACACACCATAAGAGCTTGTAATATGGGCTCACGCAGAGGTGGTTGGAGCTACTCAAGGGATATGATATGAGTGTCCTCTACCACCTAGGTAAGGCTAATGTGGTAGCGATACTTAGTACTCTCTATGGAGAGTGTGTCCCACGTGGGATGAGCGAAGGAAGGAGTTGGTGAAAGATGTCCATCTACTTGCAAGGTTGGGAGTTAGATTGGTCGACTCGACCGATGGTGGTGTCGTTGTGCAAAAAATGAATTAGAATCGCCCTTGGTGATCAGAGGTGAAGGCTAGACAAGATGAGGATCCAATTTTGCACCGAAAGAGCTGCTCAAGTCGTAATGTGGGAGTTCTTCTCCCAAGGGGGAGATGGTATGTTTTGGTACCAGGTCGTTTTATGTTGGCCGATGTGGATGGCTTCGAGGAGTTGATATTGTAATGAGTCACGCTAACTGCATTCTATCCACCCAGTGCCACCAAGATGTATCAATGATTTGCGGCAAATATATTGACGGAACAACATGGAAGAAGGATATTGCGGTAATTCATAGCCAAGTGCTCAAACTATCAGCAAATGAAGGTTTGTGCATCAAAGGCCGGGGGTGTACTTAAGGATATTAGCATTCCCACTTGTAAGTGGGAAGAGATTAATATGGATTTCATTAATGGCCTATCTCATACTCTCTCGACGCATGATTCTATATGGGTGGTGGTAGACAAGCCACTAATGCCGCACACTTTCTATCTGGCCAATATCACAAATTTAGCTGAGTGATTAGTGCCAATTTGTACATTCGGAGTTGGTTCGATCACATGAGCTCCCTTGTCTATTATTTCGGCACTTCCAGGTGCTTAGTTTACTCAAGTTCGGGCGCTTTTTCGTAAAGGGTTTGGGACTCGTGTTATGCTCATCACAAATTCTTTCTTCCGTAAGGATGGCTGCCGAGCGGGCAATTCAACTCGAGAACATGTCGAGAGCATGTGATAGACTTCAAGGGTAGTTTGATGATCACTTGCCTCGATCGAGTTTTCTTATAATAATGTAGCTATCGCACCGGTATCCAAATGGCACCGGTCGAGGCTCTTTATGAGATGTAGATCGCCCATCGTATGGTTTGAGGTTAGTGAGGCAAAGCAATGATAGGCCATATTCGGTCCATGAGGCCATGGTGAAGGTTCTCGTTGATAAGTGGACAGTCAAAAATCGCTGTAGTCGTAGAAGTCATATGTTGATGTAAGGAGGAGAGAATTGGAGTTCGAGGTGGACGCATTGGGTATTTCTCAAGGTGTCTCCTATGAATGTAGTCATGCTGTTCTAAGGAAAGGAAAACTTCATCCCCTATGTCATCCCTAATGGGTTATGGAGGGCTAGTTGCAGGGCAGTAGCGTATGAGCTGGACTTGCCATCGAGTTAACTTTAGTTCATCCGCCTTTCATGTATCTCTTGAAAAAGTGCTTGGGTGATCCAAACAGAGAAGTTCCGAGCAAAGTGTTGGTAAAGGATAGCCTCGCTTATGAGGAAACTCCGCTTGCAATCTTGTATCAAGTTAGGTTCTAGGTCGAGGAACAAAGAAGTAGCTTCAAGAAGGTACTATGGAGAAATCAACATGTTGAAGGAGCCACCTGGGAATCTGAAGCAGATATAATGGATAAATACCCACACCTATTCCCCCTACCTACTCAGTCAGCTTGAGGTACTCCGCTTTTGCCCCACTTTCAACCGCCCATGTTCAGCTCATGTGCGCAAGTTTGATTTATGTTATGATAGATGTGGCGTGATGTTTGAATTCGCCTGGGCCTAGGTAGTTCTTTTCAAGTAGTCATTCGTCGCCTAAGTTAAGTGATCAATATTTGCGTATGATGAATGTATGTTTCTTAGGTTTTTTGTGTTTCTAACATTCGGGACGAATGTTCCAGTGGGGAGATATTTTTTAAACCCCGGGAACCCAAGGATCGACTCCCGGGGTCAAGACGGTGAAAAACTGGAATTTCACACAAGATCATTGCACGATCTATGAAGGGAGCTCGTGTATGGCTGACGAGCATGACCACTAGTCGTGGTCGACCTCACGACTCGTGAGATCATCCGGTGGCATGGATTGGGAGGCTGGCTAATGTTTTGGGGAAGTGGGGTCACGGGTGGTGACCACGATTCGCGGGGGTCCCTCGTGGTTCTATGAGTGAATTTCTCAAAGACTCCAAGACTCCAAGCCATGAGTCGTTAGCCCCAACATGAAGCTGTCCAAGCCCCTGACCGGAAGTCAACAAATTTCTTCCATTTTATAAAGGGTTTTCCATAATTCCTAAGTCCTAGGGCCCTAAACTACGCTGCTTAAGCTTATGAAAGGTGGGTTTTTAGAGGGATAGTCTATTCTAAGTCCTCATTCATGCATGCAAGAGTATAGAGAAGTGTTCAAAGGTGATTCAAGGCTTCCTCTTTCAAAATCCTCTTCGACTCCTTCTTGGTCATTCAAGAGAGGCTAAACAAGTTGTTCTTCGTGCATGTAAGGCTATCACTGTGTCTTCTTTCACACCCATGCAAATTCTCTACAATTTCATGAAAGTTCTATCAAAATTTATTGGGTTTTGAAGTATATTTATATAAAAGCTACCGGTTGTTAATGGGCTTTGTGAATTTTTGAATCTTATCATATTCTAAGGGTTTTGATCAACTTGCGTTTTAAATCTTTTATAATGTTATCGATTTTGATTTATTTTGAACTTAGCCTAATCATTCATGATCCATGATGAATCGATTTATGTTTTTTTTTTATTAATGATATTTACAAGCCTAACATTATGATTTTAAAAGTTGGTTTAATAAATTACCCATCAAGATTTATGAATTTCAATTATATGCATGATCTACAAAGTATGTATGAACTTATGATTCATGAATTATGTTTTGGCCGACCACTGCCCTATGTCATGGCTAGTTCACGTATGTCAAGTAGGTTTATGATTAATATGATTTAACTAGCTAATGAATTATTCATGTTATTCAATGGGCACTATATATGTTTTGAGTATAGATTATGTATTGTCTTGTCTCCATTATTATGTCATGATCTCATCTCTTATGTTAAGTCTTCCGTTTATGCGTGAATGAATTAGATGTATTCTCATGTCATGGGTCGACTTCAGGTCTCTCTGGGGCTCCTTGTCCTATGTCTACAATCCGGTACGTTCTATTATAACAAAACCTGGGGCACATGAACTAAAGAACTAATAGAGTAATCTGGGAGGAAACTGGAGCACTCGAAAGGAAACTCGAGATGAGAGGGAATAGATGGGGTTATCTAGCCATCATATCTTCTTCTCGGCTTCCACACAACTCCTTCAACATGCTGATTCCTCCATAAAATCTTTACCGAATCTACTTTCTTATTTAGTCAGTTTGGACTTGACGAATGTTATTTCTTTTAGGAACCTCCTCATAGCTAAGGCTATCCTTCACACCTACTGTCCACTCGGAGAAACTAGGGTCGATCACCCAAACACTTTTCTTTAAGAGCGATACATGGAAAACTTGATGAATGGAAGCTAATTTGAGGGAAACTCCAAAACTCATAGGCCACTATAATACCCCGAAAAACCTAAGATAAGAATTTGGGAGTTGAAACATAGAAATTAGAATTTTCTACACTAGGTCATAGGATGAGTTGTCTAGTGACCCATCGTGAACACCAAACACTATTGTGTGACTCGTGGCGGAGGGGTTTGACAATGATTGGAAATTTCATATTTAGGGTGATCACGGTGTGACCACCCTGGCCGTATCGCACCATGATTCAAGTTAGGTCAACCGTGGTCAAGGGTGGTCCAAAGGGATGAAGGAAAATGGGCAATGTACACTACGAGTCTGGTGTCCCCATGGTGACCACTAAGGCAAGCTCCTAGTGCAGGAAATGAGAAGGTGACCACGAGTCAGGGTCGAGTGGCACGAGTCGTCCAATCCCTAGTTGGGACTCGGGCCGGGTGCAATTTTCTCGGCGAATTTATTAAGGAATTTTCCATAATTCCTAAGTTCCTAAGGCCTAAACTACATTGTCTTAAGCATAGTTAGGATTTTTAAGAGGGTTTAGCTCATTCGAAATCACTCCTCTCCATGCATGCAAGATTAGAATGTTCCTAGGGTGATCAAGGCTAAATCCATCAATTATGACTTTAATTTCCTCTATGGGAATTCAAGGAAGAGCATAAGATAAACATATCCGTGTATGTGAGGCTATGAATGAGAGTTCCTTTTCACTCTCATACTCAAAATTCTTCACTTCATGGATTTCCAATTTTTTAGATTCAATTTTCAGCGATATACGGATTTATTCCACCAGTGAAATTATATATGATCTATCTATTGGTCAATTCCTTTCATTTTTAAATCATGTTTTATGATCTATGGGAAGATTTTAAGGACTATTTTGAATATAAATTTATAGATTTGAATTTTAAATCCAATCATGGCCAATTATGTCTTCTTTTATGAAATGGTCAAGTTATGATTTCATTATGACTCGATCTAAATTAGTGCAATTATGGTTTATTCTTTTATGATATGATTTGTCTCAACAATTATCATGGATTTATGAAATATCAAGTATATACATGTTTTATAAATATTCATGAATTTCATGATTTATGGATTCTGTGATTATGGTCGAATTAATTAAGTCTTTATTACAGGCTAGTTCATATATTTCAAGCATGCTTATGATTTCTGTTTTAAACTAGCCCATGAATCCCATGTATGTTTTCCTACTATAATATGAACACTATATATGTAGATTCGGGGTCCAAGCATACTCGAGTCTCGTAACTGGCGTGCAACAGCCACGATGGGACCTCCTCGAGACTATCCCCTCGCAAGAATAGGCCTTCCATTTTTATATCACACCCTTTCTGTTCTACCCTTGGAAATGTACGAAAAACCTCCCGACTAGGGGCTTACAGTCGGGCTCCATGTGTGCTCAAGTGGGGGATGTCGATTATAAGAATCTCCCATTGCTCCTCATTATTTATGCACCTGCTATGTTTATGTTACTTTGGCTTAAGTCATGATTAATGAAGTTTTTCTCCTATTATTATGATTATGACTAATTTATGAATATTTTGAAACCTGAGCCTTATGTTTGAATTATGATATTTACGTTATGATCAGTGTTGTCCTACCTTTTGGGCGAACTCTATGTATTTTAACTATCCATCTTACTTACCTCGCATACTGCATTCCAAGTACTCGAACTCGCATGCTTTTCATTTTGTATCGTTTTCATGATATAGGTCCAAGTGGATCGGGCCTTCATCAAGATCCTTAGCCCCCTCGCTCTCCCTTCTCTACCCGAATTAACTAGTTGTCGGTGAGTCCTCATCCTTCGAGGATTTCGCCATTTATAGTTTATTATGTTCCTTTTTGTTTCATACTTTGTTGGCTAGTTGGGGGTGCCGTCCCATCGCCATCCGTATGTTAGAGGCTTGCTGACAAAGTATGTAGAAATAAATTTGTCATTTATGATTTCGTTTTGGCTTGTTATATGCATTTCGTAATATTGTATGTTGAATTTCCATTTTATTATGATGATTTTATACGCAAGAGGTTCATGCCATTGATCGACTTGGAGCCTTGGGGTTTCTTGTCCCGTTTCAATCCGGCTCACGTTCTGGTCGTGACAAACTTTGCATCGAACCCAGGCCTTGGAAGTATCCTAGGATATCCGAAAGACACATTAAGTGTATTCTTTTCATGGTTATGAAGTGCGCCACACTTATGATGAAGAGGATATCCTACATCATGTTATACACATTTGGTAATCATGCCTACTATCTAAGTAACAAAACAAAAGAAACAAGAAAGCGATGGCCATGAGAATGGCAACGATGAGGGGCACCGGTGAGGGCCCCACCAGCCCACTAGGAGCACGTACTCCGAGCAAGCCTCATGCTTAGTTTAGGGCAGCAATACAATGCTAGCTCGCCTTTATGATCACCGAAATAATCAAGCAGGCGGCAGCGAGCATCCCTGCAATGGGAATGCGGCGCCGGGCTGTAGGGTCGTGACTTTCGAGGATGAACCCTCCAAAGTTTACCTGCCGAAGGTGGACGAGGATCCATAAGTGAGTTTATGGATGAGATTCAAAACCGAACCGCATCATAGGGGTGGATGGGAGGAGTGGCAAACTTAGCCTCTTATCACCGAAGTGGGTTGCATATCTACTTCAGACAAAGGGAAAGATGGTGGTGCGCTAGCTGTGCCCTACTAGTCGCGAGGAGTTTCGTGTTGCATTTCGGGATTGGTTCTTCCCTCGTGAGATAAGGGAGATTAAAGCAACTGGAGTTTGTGAACCTCGCAGGTAACATGACGGTATCGCAATATTCTTTGGAGTTCACTCGGTTGTCCGAGTATGCACCAAAGCTAGTGGCCGACAGAGAGCTCAAGTTATTAGGTTTGTTCATAGAGTGGCGTACTACCCGGAAAGGATTGTAGGATCACCATGTTTCAATAGGATATTGATTTTCCTGACAAGTTTTGCACGCCTAGAAGATGGAGGCTGAAGCTTCTAAGAGAGAGAGAGGCCAAGAAGGCCGTGACAAATGTAGCTGTGGGTTCTCTCGCAGAGATTAGTGACATCGCTGCTAGCCTTCGTCTTAGGTCATTAGCTCCGGGGCCATCATCGATCAAAGGCTCTGTCCAACATCGAGGTGACGGGGGACGAGCATCAAGACAAAGAGCACACCTTTCTAGCCTCGCAGAAGTGGGGCTAGAGTCATACAGAGAGTGCTCACTAGATCGTATATTTGTTTTAGTGTGGTAGATCCAAACACATGCGTTCTGGAGTGTCCCTTAGCTAGATGTGTGAATGGTAGAAGCCTTGCTCAGCTACGATTAGCAACAACCAGTATATCCATCCCAAAGAGGTCGATCCACCAAAGGCGTGTGACGGCCAATGCTAGAACAAGTTTTATGCCCTTTTCATCCCACCAGGAGCAAGCGACTTCACTAGATGTGGCGTCGCTATGTTACGAGTATTCCACCTGATGTATACACATTGTTAGATCCAGGGATACTTTGTATTTTGTGACGCCCTAGGTTGTTAGTAGTTTTGGAGTCAATCCCGAAATCTTATTAGACTTTTCTTAGTTCTACCCAAATTTATGGATCTGCTTATAGCTCGATCCCGTATATAGAGATTTTCTATCACGCTCCTTTAGAAAGTCACCTGAAGTGCATTTAGTAGAGTTATCCATGAGCCATTTTGATGTTATCCTCTTATTGATTGGTTATACGCATGATATGCCTCAACCAATTGTAGAACCCGTGCGTAGAGTTTAGATTTCTGTGAGCCATCCCAGAGTGGGAAGTGGTAGCTCACAGCTCGTAGGTCATTTCCCATTTTCTATCTTAAGGCCGTAAAGATGATTTCTAAGGGTTTCATGTACAATCTAGTTAGGGTTATGGATGTTACATTCAAACCCCCGACTATCCATCCAAATTCCTATAGTACGTGAGTACCCGTAAGGTTTCCAAACACTGACCTGGGAATCCCTCCAGAGCGATATTCATTTTTGTGTTGACCTTCTTCCCGACACGCAACTCATATCTATTCCTCCTTACAAAATGGACCTGCACAGCTAAAGGAGTTGAAGGAGTAGTTGAAGGATCATTTGGACAAGGGTTTCATAAGACCGAGAAAACTCGTGAAATCTCATTTTTCTTTGTCTCGCATCATATGTGCATTGATTATCTACACTGAACAAAGTTACCATAAAAAAGGTATATTATTCCAAATATTGATGATTTGCTTGCACTGTACTTCGTGGTGCTAAGTTTTTCAAGATAAACTCAATTTTATTACCACTACATTGTGGTTTAGGAGTGTGACATCCCGAAGACAGCCTTCAGACTTATGGTCACTATGAGTTTGTAGTACGTATATTGCACTAATGAATGCTCCCGCAGCTTTATGGGATTTGATGAACAGGGTGTTCGAGCCATACTTGGATTTGTTCGTGATTGTATTCATAGATTATATTCTCAAGGTACTCTGAGCTGCAGGGAGGAGCATGCCGCTCATTTGGTGGCAAGTGAGGGTGTGTAGGTTGATTCTCAAAAGATAGAAGCGGTGAAGAATAAGCCTAGACCAATGATTCCTTCTGATATCCCGAGTGTGTTGGGTTTAGTTGGTTACTATCGGATGTTTGTTGAGGGTTTTCATCTACAACACCGTTGACCAAACCGACCCAAAAGAAAGTTAAATTCTAATGCTCGGAGGCTTCAGAGAGAGTTTCCAAGAGTTGAAGACTCTGACTCACCGCCAAATATCATAGCCCTTACACGAGGGTACCGATGGGTTTGTGGTATATGCCGACACTTCTTTGTGGATCGACCTTGGTTGTGTATTGATGAGCACAAGAAGGCTATAACATATGCGCCCGAGTGACAACCGAAGGTCCATGAAAAGAATTAACCGACTCATGATCTTGAAATTGGCGGCGATTGTATTTGCCTTGAAGATTTGGAGACACTATTTGTACAAGGTTCATGTAGATGTGTTTACTAGCCAAAAGAGCCTATAGTATGTTTTTCCCAAAAGGATTTGAATCTCGTGCCAAAGAAGGTGGTTCGAGCTTTTAAAGGATTATGATATGAGCGCTATCATCCTGGAAAGACTAATGTGGCGGTGGCATATGCTCTAAGCACGCTTTCCATGGAGAGTGTATCTCATGTAGAAGAGGAAAGGAAAGAGTTAGTAAAGGATGCACGACTCTGCACGACTAGGAGTTCGTCTCGGTTGATTCGACAGATGGTGGTGTCATCGTTCAAAATGGATAAAAATCATCTTTGGTGACCGATGATAAGGCTAGAAAAGACGAGATCTTATTTTGCAAGTTGAAGGGTTATATTAAGAATCGAAGGCCGAGGCTTTCTCCAAAGGGGAGATGGTGTGCTCCGATATCGTAGTGGTCATTTATGTGTACCGGATGTTTGTGACTTGAGGTAGCGGATGTTGTATGAAGCTCATTATTCCAGATACTCTATACATCTAGGTGCCACAAAGATGTATCGTGGCCTATAGGAAGTCTATTGGTGAAATGGCAAGAAGAAATGACATACCTGTGAGTTTGTGGTTAAGTGTTCGAATTGTTTGTATGTGAAGGTTGAGCACCGTATACCGTGGAGGTTTACTTCAAGACATCAGTACTCCTACTTGGAAGCGGGAAGAGATCAATATGGACTTCATCACAAATGGCTGCTCTGCACTCGTCGATAGTATGACTCCATTTAGGTGGTTGTGGATACGTTGACTATGCGCCACTTTCATCGCTCAAACTACCGATTCAAAGGAGGATTATGCTAAGTTATACATTCGGTGAGTTAGCTGTTGCATCGAGTTACATCAGTCTATCATATCGATAGAGGTACTCGCCTTACCTCCTTGTTTTGGAGATTGTTTTAAAAGTAATTGGTACTGTGTCAAGCTTAGGACAACACCACCAAGACAAACGGTCAGCCGAGCGGACCATTTTAGACTCTGAGAACATGTTGATCGCATGTGTTATTTTTAAGAATAGTTAGATGATCATTCAATTAGGAGGGCATACTGTTTCTGATACTACACTGAAGTCGACTTATATAGTATCTTGTAATTCAACAATGGCACCTTGCACTAATAACAAAATCTGGGAGTGGTATCAACTCATAAGGTCTCCAACTACCACAATAAATAACCGAAATGTTGATAAGGCAATGAATATTCTAAACCAAACAACTGAAAAGCCGACAAGGCCACAAACTAAATAATACTATGTTATTACTAAGTCCACAAAGCTCGTAATGATTATATCAACCGATGGCTCGAACAGGCTCCGACCTACCCGTAACTATAACCTAAACTCAAGCCGAAATAAATAAGCCCTAGCTCCAGGAAGAATGAGCATATCAACACATCACGATCTCACGAACCACTACCGCACCTGTAATCCTGTACTCTACCTGCACATGCGGCACGAAAGCGCTCCCAGGTGAGGGATGTTAGTACGAATGATATGTACCGGTATGTAAAGTCGAAATTGTAAACATAAGATAATAATCCTATAATAACCTAATCAACACATAAAACCTATAAAGGATATAGATAACTGGGAATAACAACTCTGTCATAACATTAGTGAACTCAAGATAATCGAACCAAGAATAAGGAATAGTAACAAATTTGAATCCTAGAAATCAAAACATGATAATAACTCTATAATGCAATGAAAATGCAATTAAGTAATGCATAAAAAAGAAACAATAATTGTAATGTCGGCGACCAGCCAACCATAAATCTATATATAAAATTGGCCCAAATGTACGACACTCCGGGTAAAAATAAAAATATCTCCATCCAAAGGTACCACATCGTGGTAAAATAAAAACTATCTCCATCCAAGATACCACACTCGAGCAAAATAGAAGACTTCCACCCTGTATCATACCGATAAAATAAAAATATCTCTAGCCTGTACCATACCGAGGTAAAAATAAAGATATCTCCCATCCAAAGGTGTCATACACCTGCAAAAACAAAAATAAATCTTAATCAAAGCCATAAATGGATTTATAGGCTCATACAAAGAGTTCATCTCGCATACCGACAACCATGAAATATGCCGACTCGCATCTATAGCATGTAACATCTTACCACGATCCCAAATACTACAATTATTCCATACACATATAGGTCTATCATTTAGCATTTAAATACATATATATGTTGTGAATGAATTCTAGGGAAGTTTCTAGGACTGAATGTCATAAAGACTGTGTAGACACGTTCATGATTTAGACATTCCCCCGCAACTTTAACACAAGTAGTACGTAGGAATAACTTTACTTAACATTTATTAACAATCTTAACATTCTTTTTTCGTGCTTATACTCATTTGAAATTTGACTTTCATACTTTCATACCAAGAATTGTTTGAGTATACCTCATTCATTACATATCATATCAAATTCCACCTGTAACTTATGCAACAAGAAGACATAAATTAATATCTCAAACTTGGAGCTTTTTGATTACGAAAATTCTAGGAAACTATCTAGAGGTGCCTTAAGATAAATAATGACCGATAGCGTCTTTAGATGAGATAGGAATGGTTTCGTATGAAATTTTACAATATATGAGGAGCATAGGAAAGCTTAGTGACATTATAAATAGTTTGGAAACTACAAGGATAAATACTTTAAAACATGAAAAAAAATAATCCAACTCTTGGGACAAATAATGAAAGATAATTGTTTAAAAAGTAATGATGAAGAATTTCTTAACTTCTGAGTCACTATCTCAAAAATATTCAATTCTAATCATTTTACAAGAATTTAACACTTCATCGGCCTTTCATCAACTTAACACAAACTAAACATAAAAACTTATCTCTTTTGGTTAAACGCCTTTAGAACAAAGGTAAATCTTACTAGCCATTTCCCTTCTCATTCACACAAATCGTAACCCTTATCATATGTTAACAACCTTTAGCTCTACTTCCTTCGTATTTATCTTAAATTCTTTCAAACATGATTCGTAATTCCCTACTTAATTATTTACTCTCACGTTCACCACTCACAATTTCTTATACACACTTACCTTTTTTACCTAATTTCCAACCTTATCTCTTAAACCTAATCTTGCTCATATTTTTACTTTCTCAAAGGTTTCCGAAATCAACTCAAGGAAAAGAGCATAGTAATCAACATATTACCTAAAAGGTCTAACATTTACTCTCATCTCTCCTTTTCTACTAACGCATTAGCTTTTACACTTGGGTTAACTTCCTTACACATATACAATTTTCAAAGAACATGCAACATGTCTACTTCAAGCCTTAAATAATCATTAAGAGGTCTAGATAACTCAAGAGCTCTAATAAACATACAATTCACTTTCTAAAGGCAATCCTTGTTGCCTTAGCGCCGTAACTTAAATTAAGCATAAACATATATATATATATATATATATATATATATATATATATATATATATATATATATTATGGTTTTTTTTTGTAATATGTAAACATCAAGAAATCGTGTATAAATTCGCCCATAGAGATGGTTCCATAGAAATAATATCAATAGTTTACACATTGTAGTTCTATTTTCCAAGATTAACGTACTCTGCTAATTAAGAAACATGTTAATTAGGCGTTATCGTGAGTGTTTTCCCATATCCCGTTATCAACTCCAACTTCTCGATTTTTAATCGCCACAACTCTAGTTAACATCCAAAATGCTTTGCTGGGGCCCTCTCCCCTCTCATATACCCTCGAAGTTAAAATGTGTGTCGAGGATCAACAAATTTACGCCCTCCCGGATCCACAAGAATCCCTGGACAATGTATAAGTAAATCCTCTTTTTCCACAAAGGGCTCGACCAAATTTGAAATAACTATGGTACAAGAAGTGGGAACTCACTTGACCCTCTAATCTATTTCTCTCGATGGGGACAGCAGAACACCCGGCCACACTCGCCGTGGCATGACGGCACTCACGCCTCCTACTGTGACCCGAACCGGCTACACTACCGAGCCTACACTTCGGTTCCTAGATGGCTCTAACTCGGACTACGGAATGAACGGGCTATATAGCGGCTGTAAATATAGGCCCCGGCTCTGGCCAGGGGCCTATAGCCACCAAGATAACAACAAATTTAACCGTAATCGTATCAATACAAGGGAGCCTACGCGGCCGACAAGGCCACCATGCCGACTAGTTTTCATTAAGAATTGAATCGGTTAAATTACTCACACAGCAAGGTCACCAACTACTAACTTGATAAGGACCCACCCGGCCTCAACATAAACCACTAAACATACTACACGGCCTCACACGACCGACAACTAACCATGTGGAAGTATATGCTACCGTCGCAAGCCTCTAAGAATATCGATAAGATGGCCGGTGGATAGGGCCCCGACCTACCCGTACTATACAACAAAGAAATAAAATGACTCTCCGAATATGATGCCCGCAGACAAGAGATGATGACCGCTACTGGGCCGGGATCACGAGGGCCTGGCCCCGTCTATGTGTACTTGCAGGAAAGTAATTCAGCATCCCAAATCTGGGCGCGCACTACCGGTACCGAGTATGTAAAGCAAACCTGGCATAACTAATATAAGCAACAACACTAGTAGTTCCAATAGCGAAAGTATCTAAAATCACTGGGTCAAGTGGATATGAAATAAGCTTATCTCAGATCGAAGGTAAGGTAGTAGAAGACACTGGCTTGGCGTGGCGACCTACTCGTCTATCGCCTAACAAATAAATGTATATACATATATAACATACAAGAACTTAGATAAGGCCCCATGAGCCGAAGGTGCAAACCAACACAAGCCTATATACCCTAGCCCGGTCAAAACCATCCAAAGTAAAGTCACTCCACTCGCATACTAACTACGAGCACCTCTTTCCGATTCCCGGGTCTCCAAATGGGACTGAGCTATGATATATAATCGTGTCCGAGTTCGGAGGACTCCCGTACTATACTCTATACTCAGATTCGTATCCGTATCTATAATGTTGCGTCGACGGCCTCATACGGTGAATGATCCATCCCATCTTTTTGGCCTTCTAGTGGATGGCCTACCACTGAGTATGATCGCCACCCTCGGGCCGGGTGAGCTTCCACACTTACTAACCCAGGGGCGGCGAGGACGTCTAAAGGGTGCCTCATAGCACAAATAGGTCTCTAACAAACAATAATCACGTATAGCAAGCTTAAGTTGAATTTTACAATACTATCCATGTTTTGATATACGATTCTAATTCCTCTTTTCTCGCATTAAATCGATTCTCACTGGTTACACCGTATCCGAAATATTATCTCGGCTATTTTGATATTTCTCTACTAACTTTTATTCTCGAATATAACATAATATTATAAAAACATGCTTTGCCGGATTCATACCGGACTCAATACCTGGCCTCTAGGTTCTTCGTACTCTCTCCTCTCTGCTTACTATACGCGATTGCCATCTTCCTGTCAAGAACTATCTTTACATACCTTCGCTTCGCATTTCCCGACTAATCAAGAAGTTCTGGCCAAGATTTCCGCTATTTCTCCTAACCGCATTCATATATATATCACTGTAACTAAATACACACACATTCCAAATAAAAATATCACTTTAAATATATATATAACCCAAACTTTGACTTATCGAAATACTGGCTGAAACTCAAGTATTTCTCTCGAAGCCCGAAGGGAGAAATGCTTACTTTAGGGCTAGAGTATATTAACACTAATGTGGAGCACCTACTTACCTTAGCGCGGTAGCACGATACCCGCCTGGCCAAATTTCACGAAACTAGACCTCGTAGGAATGCTCGCTCGGCTAAATACCTCCCTACCAAAGGTTATACCGAAGTTTGGACCGCAAAGATAATGGCGTAATTCCAAGGAAAATGATAGGTTGTATTCATTTTTCCCTCTCTCTCGGTTTGGCCTCTATTTCTTACCGAAAAGTATTAGAATTTTCAAGAAATAAATGAAGTGGGGTTTATATAGTGGGTCTCGACAGTGGCCTCCGTGACACGCCGCCATCGGCGAGGCCCTCCCTCCGTGGCATGCTACCATCGCAGGGGTTCCGCCCGCTCCTCTCGTGGCGAAGTTCGACGTGTCACTTATCCTAGCTTTCCCCGAGCCTTCTCCTTAGCATGTATGGTATTTAAAACTCTAACCAATATGCGAATAGGCCATCTACATGTTAAAAATTTACGAGGTAAATATCCTCCCCCTTAAGGAACATTCCTCCTCAATGTAAACTTCTACTTAAAGAAACCTCAACTTACTCGACTTATTCTTAGAAATTTTAGTTTCCGTAATATGGACTATCTCAAAAACTTGAAATGCAGAAATGTTCAATACAAAAAAATTAATAATAATACTATAGCATACCTCACTTTAAAAGACTAGAGTCCATCATCTCATTTATACATGCACATAACGAATTTCATAAGATAACAATACTAACATACCTCTTGGCTCACTAGGCTTGGAATAAGTGAGGATATTTTACTTTTATGTCTTCCTCCGCTTCCCAAGTCATTTCTTCTTCTGCTCGTTACGCGCCATAAAGCTTTGATAGAAGCTAATATCTTTAGTTCTCAACTGCGAATCTGCCTGCCTAGTATGGCTACTAGAACCTCTTCATAGGCCGCTCTTCCGTAACGTGGACATCCCGGATTGGACAACTCAGATGGGTCTCCCTATGTACTTTCTTAGCATAGATACATGGAAACTGGATGAACTGGGACTCTAATTCAGAGGTGTTCAACTCGTATGCCACTTGGCCTGCTCTCCGTCGAACTGGAGCAAGGCCCAACAAAATATCTGACTGAGCTTACCTTTTCTTGCCGAATCTCATCACCCTTTCATTGTAGATACTTTTTAAATACCCAATCATTCACATTAAATTCCGTGTCTCAAGGCCGCACATCAAAGATACGATTCTAGCGGCTCAGGCAGCCGTAGGCGTTCTCTAATAAGCTTTACCTTTCCTCCTCGATCGATGAATAATATCTCGGCCCAATCAACGCCGACTTCCCACTTCAAACCACCCAACTAGCGATCTACATTTTCTCCCATACAATGCCTCAAAGGGCGCCATCTGGATAGTTGAGTGATAACTATTGTTATAAGCAAACTCAATCAGCAAAGAATGACCGTCTAAAGGCTTCTCTTAAAGTCCAGCCATACACGCTCGTAGCATATCCTCGAGCGTTCCGAATAGTGCGTTTCGCCCGCCCATCCGTCTCGAGGGTGGAATGTCAAGCCTAAATTAATGCAGTGCTCCCTGCACTCCTCTCTCAAAACGCATCGCCAAAATCTAGCTGTAAATTGTGCTCCTCTCGTCGAGATAATAGATACCGGAACACCGTGTAATCTAACTAGTTCTCGAATATACAACGGGCGTACCTTCTAAGCAGATAAAAGTAGCATCGGGCGGAAATGGGCCGATTACGCTCATCAACATTACTCAAATTGAATCATGTCTATGCCTGTTACGGGGTAATCCCCGCTACGAAGTCCATGTTTACCGCTTCCCACTTCCGTGAGGCACAACTATGTCCCGAGTCAATCCACCCGGTTTCTAGTGTTCCGCTTTTACTTGTTTGGGTGCTAGGACACTAGGCTACAAATTCCGCTATTTCCTCTTCATACCGTCACCAGATCTCGCTTGATATCGTGGTACATTTTTGTCGCACTGCGGAGAGAATAGAGGGCATAATGTACCTCACTCATAACTGGAGAAGCCCTAAAATATCTAGAACACAAAGGCGGCTCCTTGGACTGGGGCATATTTATATGCCCAAGTGATACTCTAAAATGCATCGTTTTTTGCCTTGTTTATCCAACAAAAAAAAGTTTGTACATTCTCATGTAAATGATAGGAAAGTGTGAATTTATACTAACCAACATGATTAGCTTTGTTTTGCAGGAAAACGTACTTTTATGGAGCTAATAAGTGCATGTTGGGAGAATTGAGATGGACTCTGAGCGAGCAAGGAAGCAGCAAAGAGAAGCAAGAAATAAGAGGCTCCGCGATGAGCCGTGTCACGCTATCGCGGATGCATTCTGTCCGGGAGATTTAATTTCAAGGATTTCCGCAGGGTCCGCGATCGTGCCGTGGCACGCTGACCTAATTACATGGATCTTGATATTCCGTTGAAGGTGCAAGGTTGGGCACCATGGCACGCCGGGGCAAGCTCCGTTGCATGCCGTGCCACGTTGGAGACAATTACTCCGGAAGGCCAATTCAAGAGAGCCTCCGTTGCTCTGCACCGTGTCACTCTGAGGCGTTGTCTACGATGCACTCGTGACACGTTGCTTGTTATTCCTGAAAATTCTCACCTAGAGGCCAGAACACTTAGGTTCATTTTTAATTATTCTCGACTTGGTGGAGCAAGAACGTGGGTTACAAAGGCAATGAGAGGACGAAATTCTTAGGGTTTTTTTCATCTTCTCCTTTCTTTTCAATGTTTGTATGATTTACACTCATTTAACGATGTTTAATCCATAAATTAGTGGCTAATTTCACTTTTACCGAGGTTAGGAACAATCGTATTGAAATGTAATTGTTGATCATCCGGTTTTTTCATCTTTTCTTCCATGGTTGTTCTATTAATTCTGTTCTTAAATCGCATTAATGTTTGGCCAATGTTAATGTATATCTAAAGTCCTATTTTCACCAAGAGAGCACGAAATTGGAAAGTTGTGAATTAATAAGAGATGATCTTTACTTAGTTTGGGAAAATTGAGAATTGATTACCTTCGGATAGAAATATACCTGAAAGTCGTATTAGTCAAGTGTGGAATCGGTTTTGTATGGCTAGAACATGAATTTCTTCTCATTGCAGAATGTAGGCGGAAGGTTCATGATTCTTAAAGCTGGAAGAATACAGAGTTTTAATCCATAGGCGTGTCTACTAGCAACCTGGGAGATAAGATAAACCAATTTGTATCGACAATTGACTTTACATGTTCGCTTTTAGACTCGCATGTTCACATTCATAGTTCGCACTCACTTTTGTATATTCAATTTTAAGCCTTAGTATAAAATTAGGTAAATCTAAAATATAAAACTTTTTCTTTACATTTTTGTTGTCTCGTATATTTGGAGTAATAGTAAAGTGACACTTGAGTAGATTTTGCCCCGTAGTCTCGCCTCCCGTGGGATCGATACTTGGCTTACTTGAGCCACTTACTACTTGTTCAACCACGTGAACTTGCGTGTAGTCATCTGCATACCAACAAGCTTTGGCGCTCGTTGTCGGGACTGGTAACATAATTATTTTTCTTAATGTGTGTTAGTTTGCTATTTCTTTATTTTAGTGTTAATAATCCTGGTTTTAGCCTCGTATTTTGCAGATAAATGATTCTCGTTGAACACTCGGCAAGAGACAAAGAAATGGTGGATCCATCCTTAGAGCCTAGCACAATTCCATCGCCAACTGAGAGAAGCTCTAGAGAAAAAAACTGCGCTTGCTCGCATGTAACTCGAGCAACCAAGGTATCCACTCACTTGAAGCAAAGTGTTAGTGCTCCCAGGAAATGGCACTTGTGGGGTCATTTCGCGATGTGGCAATCCCACATGCTAGCAATGCACGTCTAGCATTCGCAAACCCGAGCCAGAGGGGAGGTTCGAGCTAAATGTAACATGGTGAAATTGTTGCACACAAGCTGGCAAAGCCACAAGTCTCCCTCACGAGATCCACAACAACATCTTCAAACCTTTTTGGAGATAAGTGACACACATCTCCCTCGGAGTGTCAACAGACACGCCGTGCTTACATTGTTCCCATTTTCACTTTTGGAGAAGCCAAAAGGTGGCTGAAAGCCGAGCCACCAAATTCTATAACCACATGGGATGATCTTGCAAAGAAGTTCTCGATCCTAGTTTCTTTCCTTCCCAGAAACTGAAGAAGACTTAGAAGTCAAATTCTAAGTTTTAAACAAAGAGAAGGGGAGAATCAGACGTTGGGAGAGATTCAAATCGTCGTTGCGGGACTGTCCTCATCACCATCAAACTAATGATGTGCTGGTGCACACTTTTATAGAATGTTTGGAACCCCACACAAAAATCTTGCCTTGACTCGCAAAACTGGGAACAAGCATTAGAAAAGACTTGGCGATGAGTATAAAGATATTTCTTTGCTGAATCGTATTTCGAAGGGAAACTGCAGTGGAATGCGTGACTCTTCAAGGGGAGGAGCAAGGAAAGCAAACTGGGAGTCTTAGAAGTTGATGGGCTTGGCGCCATCGCTGCACGTATAGCCGGCTTTTGCAACCAACTCAACACCCACTTCTCAGAACATGAGCATGAATCAATCGCAAGCCCTGCTGAATGCAATGCAACGTATTTGGTGTGAAGTGTACGGAAGCAATGAACACTC
Organism: Datura stramonium; assembly: GCA_018107945.1. Lineage (NCBI taxonomy): Eukaryota > Viridiplantae > Streptophyta > Magnoliopsida > Solanales > Solanaceae > Datura > Datura stramonium. Next base: position 40,910 of record JACEIK010000794.1, read on the forward strand.
CTGAGCAGCCAGAGCAACCGACTCGGTGAACTTTGCTCAATGCACAAAGGAATAATCACCGCCAGCATGGTAACAACTACAATCTAACTCCGGAGGAATCACCCGGATCCTCTGCGGTAAACAACCATCGTGCGTAGTTCGAGCCGGGGGTGCAAAGAAATCAAGGAGGGCAACAGAACCATCACGCAAAGATCAAACAATAATGCTCCCCTCGTCCACCACTATCACCCCGCGTTGGAGGAGATGTTCAAGACGATGATAAAGCAACTAAGCTCACTGCAGGCCGACTACGTCTCCAACCTGGGCGCCCGAGGTCAAGAATAACCGCCAGCTACCAAGGCGCCGGAGTACCGCCAGCGCTTGTCGAGCCCAAAAACACCGTGCCTAGAGGAGGACTTCTCAGCGACACGTGCACTTCAACCCTGCTGTGTGAATGCAAGGACTATAAGGAGTGGTTTGCGCCCAAGGAGGTGGAACCGTAAAAGACCACCTCAACAAGCCTCTGGGAGCAGTTTAAACGAGAGGGAGCAAAGGATGATAGGGGAAGAAAAAGGATGCCGAACTGCAAAGACCTCCACCCTCGTTCCTCAGCTTTAAAGAAACACAAGGAGGAGGCGTGTTTCAAAAAGGTCATGGAGGTGCTTAAACAAATACACATTAATTTACCTTTTGTCGATGTTTTGTGGAGGCCAAGTACGCAAAGTACATAAGGACATCGTGGCGAACAAAAGCAGGTTGACGGAGTATGCCACTAGTGGCTCTTACTGAGGAGTGCACTTCCCGATACAACCGAGGCCGCTCTACAAAGCTCAAAGACCCCGGGAGCTTACAATTCAATTAACAATTGGTCGTATATCCGAGTCATGGATTATGTGATTTGGGAGGGAGCATTAACTTGATGCCACTCCTGAGATCTCAAGAAGTTGGGGCTAGAGAGTCCTAGGATACAACAAAGTGATCTTGCAATCATGACTGCTCGCAAGACCACACGGATCGTGGAGGACGTGGCCGAGCCCACCCCCGATCTTCCCGTAGATTTTATCGTGCCGGGACTGAGCGACGCTAAGTCCCATTTATTTTGGGATGTCCTTTCTTGGCTACCGGGAAAGCGCCGATGATGTAGTCGGCAGGCAACTCACGATGTGGGCACACGACCGGATGTTCGATGTGCAAGGCCACCAAGCTCCCTACTGCACGAGAACTCTCTGATCAATATGCTCTGCTGTGCTGATGTTGCTCTGGGTGGCGTTGAATCTCTAGAGTTAATGGGACGCACTTCCTCGACAGGGTGTTTGACCAAGGTGAGGACGTACCGTGAGAAAACGTCCGTCACCCCAGGGGCGAGTGAGCGTAATGACGTCGAGCCGCGACGCGTAAACCAGGCGCCGCACTGAGGCAACCCGTGAATTCTATTGTTATATGTTTGTAAAGAAAAAAAAGAAAAAAAAGAAAAAACATAAAGACAAGGAAGAAATATTTGTGTAAATATAAAAATAAAATAGTGTTGTGTTTGCAAACCTATGAATTCTAATCGATTTCTTGTTTTAAGACAAATTTCTGTGTTGAACGGAGGGCGTAATGCAAAGAACCGCAAAGGAAAATCGAGGTAAGAAAAAAAATAAATTAAAAGGTGGCAAACAAAGAGCTTCCATCGCTGTTGGTTCGTGTCACTGAGGAGGTGCTCCGCGTTACCCTCCGTGACACGTTGAGCCTCATTCCCGAATTTTTAAGAAATTCCCGAATGTCGGCGCGATGGCTCCGTGTCACGAAGGGCGTGCTCCGCGTTACCCACCGGGACACATCGGGAGGTGTAATCCGTGCCGGGTCACACCAGTCACCTGTGACCCGCGCGAATATCCCCTTTTAACACCAAAATCACCTTCATTTTTCCCATTTCCCATTCTCTCCGCGACAAACTCCCCAAAACCCCCTTCCTCAATGTATTACCTGGACATAGGACCCAAATTTTCTAACTTTTCTTCGACATCATCGATTAAAGGTATGTTCTTGAACTCAACCTCAATTCTTGTCGATTTATTTTCACTTTGAGCATGAGAGGTGAGTAAAACCTGCCCTAAGTGGAAATTGAGCTTGAATTCAATTTAGTTGTTGTTGATTGATGTTCATAGTAGCGTTTGTGATTATATAGATGAGATAATTAAGGTGTTGATTGAATTTCATGCAACTAGTTAGGGTTATAGATAAGTAAAGAAGAAGTTAAATTAACTTTGAAATGTGAAAAAATTGTTGGGTTGTGCATGTCGAGAGAGGTGAATTGTGTTGTTTTTAACGTTATTATGCTAAAGGCGCGGGAGCACTTCTGGAGTATAAAGTCGCGTGAAATCCCGCATGATATTGGCTAATCGTACGTAAATTAGTGAACCGCATAGGTTTGTGTAGGTGAATAGTTGTCGTTTTCCTTTTTTCTAATGCTAAGGCCGTATAAAATTGCACTACTAATATTGTGTTAGTTGTACGAAGTCTAGTAGTACAAATGAATGTACGCCGCCGAATTCTCTACAAAGCATGCCGTTTTGTGTTTGTTTGTTTTTTTCTTTTATTGTAAATTAGATAAAAAATATGTTCTTGCCGTAATGTCGTAATTCATGGTCAAGACTAAGTGTGGGGTGGCCTTAGCCTAACTCAACCTTAGTCAAGCGATTGAGGCATTGACTCGACACTGACCGGCTCGCTGGCTGACAGAACGATGTCTGAGTGTGCAAGACAAAGTGGTGGCACATCACGGGTTGGCCAAGAAAAAGACTAAGACCGGGAACAACAAATCCCAAGAAAGCACTGCCGGGCCTATTCCACGCCCAACGTCGCTACTGAACCCGATGGTGACAGAGGAAGGGAAGAAATGGTTCACAAAGCACAAGGAGAACAAGTACTTCCCCCAGGAGCATTGCAAGGGAGCCATTAGCATAGGAGCTCCCGCACAGTACACGCATTGACACTCGCCGGTCAGCGCTTCATCTTTGAAGAGCCCAAGGAGAATCTGCACTTGATTCGGAGTTCTATGCAATTGGAACCCGACGTCCGTGGGCACCATCAAAATAAGGGGCCAGACAGTCACCTCAGCCTCATCACCCACGCCATATCGGGGGCGCAGAACACGACGCTTCACGTAAATTCTAAGGCTAAATATCACTCCACCATACATATCGACGCACATTGTGTGGAGCCTGGCCCGACAAAGACGGCCGAGCAGTGCATGCGAGCAGGGCTACCATCGACATTGCCCTACCACGTATGAATGTGGAAGCCGTGGATCCGGCTAAAGATAGTATGTTCCTGCAGATTCTCGGGGTGTGCATGACAGATGTCACCCGATCGCTGTGATGCCCGTGTATGCCCGGCGAAAGGGCCGAGATCAATGCTCCAGCGTGATCATATCCGCTGGCGAAGAGAGCCCGTTTGCATCAAGTGGCAATGTGTGGCGGCTCGCGTCTCGCCGACCATGTTCCTGAGGGGCCCGGATGTGAGAAGAGGCCCGGACTATATCCCGCAGATGGAGAGGCGTGCCGTGGATGTCACAGCACCAAGGCACCCGACACCACTCACGGCCGCTTTCTACACTAGCCGATACATGCCTTATGATCTGCTACGGCCCGTATGTTTCGACGCAGATGCCCGCCGCGCATGCGGGCTGCCTGCCGACGAGGATGAGCGCCGTGGCGCCTCGACTCAGTTACCCTTTTGGCAAAAATGCCATGTGGCTCTATGTCGTGTGGGTCGCCAGGGAGCTCATGGATGATGATGTCCCCACCTGACGAGGAGACACGTCATGAGGATTCTGATGTTGAGTCGAGGAGGACGACTGGGAGATTCGCATACTGGAGACGAGGGGCAAGCCGCACCTCGATGAAGAAGTGAATACTTGATTGATCATGAGTTTCACCACCCACTTGTTTGTGCTTTGTTGAATGTGTGAACACCGGGGGACAAGTGTTCGGTTTAAGTGTGGGGTGGGGAGTAGTTAGGTGGTGCTGGTTTTTGTCTTGATTTGTATGTATATGCATGTTCGTTATGTTTGAAAAATTGTGACCCCGTTTTTTTTTTGTGTGTATGTTTTGTATTGTAAATATCATGTGAATCACAGTCGTTGAATGTTGTTAGCTGCTGTGTAAATAGTTTTTGTCGAAATCATCGATATTTTTGCATTCGTATTATTTTATGATTGGGTTTCTACGCTTGTTTTTTCATTTCTCTTACCGTAAGAGTCCCATTGAACCGAAGTCGTAGATAGTGACCGCTCCCTACGGATGGATGACGACCGCTCTTGGCGGAAATGCAAATGAGCAGGGAGTAGCTTTTTTTTTCAATTTTGGGTTGTTTGGTTGTATCCATACATGTTGCTACTCATGGCTACGAAATTGTGTTGCTAGTTGTACATGATGTTTAGAATGCAAAGGTGATTCATGAAAGCATGCAATTTTTTGTACATATGTGAGATACTTAGGCCATAGAATTCGATTCTGTGATTGAGGCTTAATTTTGAATTTTTGTAATTAACATTAAAGAGTCTTTTGAATATGTCTTGAGTTGAGCATGTGCAATGAGTGTATAATGAGGTCTCGTTTATTCCATGCTATTGTGAAGTACATAGAACTTGTCTGGTTTGTATATTAAACGAAATGAAGTGTAGTAGGAAAGATGTATGCTTTCTTTGTTTAGCCTAAAGTTTTTTTTCTTTTACCCACCTCGAATGTCAAATCCTAGTCACCTATCAAGCCTTTAGCCTATTTTTTTCTTTTGTCAAAAGGTGTAAACCGAGCTGAACCCTTCTTTTCACATCCGTAAATCTTGTATCCAAGCTCTTGCTACCAATAAAAATAATAATAATTTTTCCACGTTGTAAAGGAGTGAAATGGTGAAAAGAATATAAACGGAGAAAGAAAGGATGAGCAAAGAAGAAGAGTCAAAGGTGCACTCATAGATTGAAAGAAGATAAAGTGCATAACTAATTCTTGTTGTTTAGTCCTGTGTTGTGTGCTTAAAGAAGTGGGGACAAACAAAAAAATTTAAGAAAGACTTTAAGATTGGGAGGAGGAAGTAAGAAAGGCGCTCGTAATGTGATGGATGTATTGAAAAGCGCTAAGGATGCTAGTTGCTATTATTGGTTAGCCCAATATATACTAGTTCCGTAGCTTACATTATAAACCTGTTGTCCTACGTGATTTTACATCACGCGTCCTTATATTAGTGAGTAGTACACTCAGAGGCAAGCCTATGGTTCACGACAAGATACATGTGAATTCTTTTTGGGAGAGAGAGAGGAAATTGTGTGTACATGCCCCCGCATGATATGTTTCTCGTGAGTTCATGCGAGTAAAAGAGGGGGAAATTGTGATGAGGGCAATATGCTTGACTAAAGAATGAAATTCGTGTTGATATCTTTTGGTCAGCTAATTTTTGCAATGAGTTTGCCGATATCGAGAGTCGATTCTGATGTCTAGAGGTCTTGATATGTTAAATTTCATTGTAATGATGATAATATGCATGTTTTCTTGATGATTTGTTATGTAAATAATCTAGATAACCGTAGCTCGGATTGTCGAGCCAAAGTAGCTGCGAGGGGGTGTCGATTGCATGAGGTAAGATTACCCGAGGACGAACAAGATTTTATGTGGGGTAGGTGATCCGGGGCATATTTATATGCCCAAGTGATACTCAAATGCATTGTTTTTCCTTGTTTATCCAACAATGTTTGTACATTCTCATGTAAATTGTAGGAAATTGTGAATTTATACTAACCAACATGATTAGCATGTTTTGCAGGAAAATAGACTTTTATGGAGCTAAGGTGCATGTTGGAAGGAATCGAAGATGGACTCTGGAGCTGCAGCAAGGAATTTGCCAAAGGAAAGCAAGAAATACAGAGGCTCCGCGATGGAGCCATTTCACGCCGCTATCGCTGATGCATTCTTTGCCCCTGGGAGATTTAATTTCAAGGATTTACAGAGAGGGTCCGCGATCGTGTCGTGGGCACGCTGGACCTAATTACATGGATCTTGACATTCCGCTGAAGGTGGCGCTTGCACCGTGGCACGCCTGCAAGCTCGCTGCATGCCGTGCCACGTTGGGGACAACTACCTCGGACGGCCAAATTCCGCAGAGCTCAAGGTTTGCACCGTGTCACCAGGCAAGGTTCGCGATGCACTCCGTGACACGTTGCTTGTTATTCCGGAAAATACCTTCTCACTGCGATAAATAACACTTAGGTTCATTTTTAATTATTCCGACTTGGTGAGCAAGAACGTAAGGGCGCTGAGAGGACGAAATTCATAGGGTTTTTCTATCTCTTTCTCTCTCCTTTCTTCAATTGCTCAGAGGATTTACACTCATTTAACGATGTTTAATCCACAAATTAGTGGCTAATTTCTCTACTTCGCCGAGGTTAGAACAATAGTATTGAAATGTAATTGTTGGGATCATCCGGTTTTTTCATCTTTCTTCCATGGTTGTTCTATTAATTCTGTTCTTACCGGCATTAATGTTTGGCCAACGCACGTATATCTGGGGAAAAGTCCGCTTTCACTCGAGAGAGCACGAAATTGGAAAGTTGTGAATTAATAGGATATGATCTTTACTTAGTTTGGGAAAATTGAGAATTGATTTTACCTTCAGAATAGAAATATACCGAAAGTCGTATTAGTCAAGTGTGGAATCGGTTTTGTATGGCTAGAACATGAAATTCTTCTAATGTGTTTAAACGTAGGGGTGGAAGGTTCATGATTCTTAAGTTGGGTTAAATACGAGTTTTAATCCATGTAAAGCGTAAGTTCCACTAGCAACCTGAGGAAAAGATAAAACCACTTATATCACAATTAATTTCTTTCATGTTCGTTTTAGCCTCGCATGCCTACACATTCATAGTTCGACTCACTGTATATTCAATTTTAAGCCTTAGTATAAAATTAGGTAACGAAAATATAAAACTTTTACATTGTTGTTCATGATATTTGGAGTAATGTAAAGAAATTACCACTTGAGTAGATTTTTCCCCGTAGTCTAGTCCTTTTGGGATCGATACTTGGCTTACTTGAGCCACTTTCTACTTGTTCGATCATGTGCACTTGCGTGTAGTCATCCGCACAGCCGAACAACCCTTACATCACAACACTTCATCCCCACCACCAAAATCAGCGTTCCTCGGCCGAACTCTTTATTTAAGTCGAACCAGGTCAGATCTTCATATTGCCGTCTTTTACCTCCACAACAAATGATCTACACAATGGTGTTCTGAATACCGCTCTATTGTCCTCTATTTCGGCTACACGAGCGGCTAAACCGGCTAATTGGTGGCTTCCGAGCCAATTTCCCCATTGCTCCTGGCTACAAGTACGCCAAACTCTATAGATTTATGGCTAAGGGCGTTTTTACTACATTGGCTCTTCTTGATTGATACAGACATTCACATTTAGAGAACTTGGCATATAATTGACTATCATATACCGGCTTATTGCACTGAGAAACCAACAAGTACTCCACGGTATAGCTAGAGCTTATCTCGGCCTTTCTCGGCCGTTACGATAAGGCTACTTTGTCAGCTGATAACCCGAATGACTCGTCTACACACCATGTGCCCGTATTCGATCGGGAGGATCCCGATAATGACTGGGCGATCTCTACACCGGGCTGAATATGGAATAACCTAATAACCGAGTCAATGACCCAAATGTTGCAAAAGTAGTCTAACGTATGCTCTAAATGTCCTTAACACATCTCGTAACTCATGATAATCGCAGTTGTGGAAGCCTAACCTGCTTTTGTTCCTAATTGAACAATTGTAGTGTTGTGCTTAGTCCGACTTTACTTAGGCTTGTAATCCGTCCCCGGATCTTCATAGGGAGCCTACCGATCTCCTTGTCTTAGTTAAACACCGTGCTAGCAAGTAGTACTACCAATTTCTTACGCCTTATTCATATCCACTTGGATTTATACTGGGCCGTCGGGAAATTTCGATCTTATGAGCCATTCTGTGAAAGATCGGCCTTCTCGCTAGGCTCGTATTCAAATATCTTACGAGAACCAAATTGGGGTACTAGTCCGTCACCGACATCGATGTTGACCCTTTCTTGGGGTACCTACTGTGTTTGTCTCGACTGACTCATTATTAACTATGGTAATTTCACATAATAACCGTTAGGTTGACTAAGGCCGACTCTCACTCACAAGGCCGGGAAAACAATGTACGTACTCACTTAACATACTGAAAAATTATGGTATTGCTAACCTCAAGTATGCCTATTCGGTCTCTAATTCCCGGCCTGCACATGCGATAATGTTACCGACATCTTTAGATGCTTCCTCGCTAATACAGCGCCAACTGGGTCATTAGACCTGCCTAACCGCGCCCTCGTAGACACCAACCACCCGACCCAGGCTACTAACTCGTGTGAGCTGCTGAAGCCTAGATCCGGCAACAAGCATATAAGTCCGTTAACTCAATAAATTGAGAACCCAAAGTTTCTATGGCTTTTAATACGTGAATCACACATAACCCGCCCTTACTAATGGGTCCCGTAGTACGATTCCGGTATATATTTCCTAGCAAATTTCTAACTAGAATTGCGGTGGATCAGAATCCTATGGCCAACTACTCACAAGATATTGATATATGTATGTATATATATATCAACAACTACGTACAATACATACCGAATTTTTTTGTAGTAATACATAATTCGACATACTTTATCAATTTCATACGCACGCTGGGACATAATCGTTTGCGTCTAATGATATCTCCGTCCTTCGTACTCATTTGGTTTCCGCCCCATTCTAAGCAACAAACACATGCACTTTAGCTATAACTGCTATTTTGAATTTCGTCTCACTCTACAACGTGGGGTCAACATCCACACCTTTGGCCTTACTTGGCACTCACATTAAGGGCCCGTGACCGGCTCATTGAACTCCTGCCTTCTTGGCCACTCAGATTAGAGTCTCCTGGCCGGCACCCTCTTACCTTCTTTCATGTTTTAACGTACTCCAACATTCTAAACTACAATCTTACTTTCTCTTAACCCGTCGGCCCGAGGCTTAGTCCTAATAAAATGATATTCTCTCAATCTAGAGGTGATTATAATTTCCCTCAACCGTATTCCCCGCTTCTTCCCCTTATCTTGCTTAAGCCGAGCCTGGGGTTCATACCGCCTTACATTGTTAATAAGGTTACCGGTCAAGTCTCAACTTATACTTCTTCTTGCTTGCAAATGCACTCCATCTCGATTCATATGACCTCCTACCTTTCGATATCACAACGGAAATCATAACTATTATCTACGTATTTCCCGCATTGTTAGCGTGTTATGGCGGACTTGGCCTTTTTCTCGACTCGAGCTAACTATTACCAAGAGTTCATCACCGACAGTCTTTAGACCCAATTTCTAAGAAGCTAATAGTCTTACTCACTCTTCGACTTATTACCGTGAGGGACCGCACAACTTACTTAATCATAGGGCTCCTTACTCTTTCTAACACTTTATGGAATCAACCAATCCATCTTCACTATCGCTACCTTAGGCAACATTGCCTCAATCCTTATGCCCCTTGCTATACTTGAATCAAAACTAAGAGGTAGGAACAACCTTTTTCTTATCGCAACGAAACGAAGACATGGAACTCGTACCACATCCGAAAGGATGGAGGTGGGAATCCCACATTTCCCTCTTTTTCTCACACCTATTCGATAATCTAATATTGTCTATTATCTTAATCGATCTTATATATCTATCAAATAAATCAACTCATTTATACACTTATGCTTATGAATTCCTATTCGAAGTTATCGACAAATACTAGGGATGGTACCGATAGCAGACATTTCATTGGGAGGTCCCTCATACCTCCTCCTCCTGCCGTACTTACCTTGTAACTAGATGGTGCCTTCTCCGTTGCTATATCTCGATCTTTGATGGGGATAGGATATCACTGTCTGACTTGTATCTCGTATTCAAATAGTGGTATGTTTCTAGGGACTCAACCCATATTGTACCGCTCTATAGCACGCACCGAATTAGGAAAAAAAGACTAACCATCCTATCATACTCATACTTCCCGCCTATAGTATGTGGTGCACAACACATCCATAGACAAAAATCTACTTAGTACAAATTTTGTAGACTCCCGGGATATGACTCCGCCCGATACCAAATTTGTCACGCCCGCCTTGGGGGTATGACTCGGAACCCGTTCCCCTAGACTTGAACTAGACTACCGAGCCTAAGAACTTCCGTGCCCGGGCTAGCTCTAACTCTAATTCACTTTAATCAATCTGCTATAGGTTGTAAATATGAAATGCACAGCTAGGACTATAGCCATACCCACCACTCGACTAGGAATCGTATCACACATAAGGGATCATATGCGAGCCGACAAGGCCAATTATGTCGACTAGTTTTCACCGAGAACCGAATCGAAGCTAAACTACTCGTGACCCAATGTCACCAACTACTAACCGGATAAGGCCCCGCACGACCAACATAAATCTCAAAGATACACGGCTCACACGACCGGCACAACTAACCACAGAAAATATATGGCGCCTCCGCAAGCCTCTAAGAATATCGATAAGATGGCCTTGTGATCGTGGACCCGACTCCACCCGTACTATACAACAACAAAGAAAATAGAATAGACTGGGCCTACTGCCTCCTGATGACAAAGAGCGATGACTCACGGCCGGGATCACGAGGGTCGTCTCTCGTCTATAGGTACCGCAGTAAGTAATGCAAGGCTAAACGGCATCATACTCACTCGGTACCGAGTATGTGTAAAGCAAAACCGAGCATAATCAATATAAGCAACAACACTACTAGTTTCAATAGTAGAGTATCCGAAATTGTCTGGCCGAAGGATTCAAATAAGCTTATCTCGTACGAAGGTAAGGTAGAAACATACCTGCTCTGCCGTGGCGACTCCATTGCCTATCGCCTAACAAACATGTATATACATATAGGTAACATACAAGGACCTATACCAAACCCCACAAACCCTCCGAAGGTGCAAAACCAACACACCGTCTATATACCCCTACCCAAGCCAAAAATCCAAAGTAAATCACTCCACTCACCTTCCAACGACGAGCACCCTTACCGATTCCCCGGGTCTCCAAATTTTTAATTATGAGCTCGAGCATATATAACTTTGTTCGAGTCCTGAGGACTCCCGTACTGTATTTGTATTTGTATCTCGTATCTCGTAATCCTAAGGCCGATCACCCTCATAATGGGAATGCTCCATCCCATCTTTGTCCCTCTGGGGATGGCCTACCACTCCTTGGAGTGGCGTATCTCCACCCTCACGGCGAAGCCGACACAAGCATTAACCCAGGGGCGGCGAGACGCCTAGTGTGCCCTCATAGCACAACAAAACTTCAACAAACAATAATCACGTATAGCAAGCATGTTCAATTTTTAAAATACTATCCATGTTTTGATATATGATTCTCGATTCTTTGTGCATTCAACTAATTCTCATACTAAGCTACACTGCATCTAAAATATTATCCGATTGTCCGATATTTCTCTACTAACTTTTATTCTCGAATATAACATAATATTATAAAACATGCTTGTCGGATTCATACCGGACACAATTTAATTTCGCTGTTCTTTTCTTCTAGACTTTACTCGTTTACTATACTTGATTGCTATCTTGCCGAAGAACTAGCTTTATATACCTTCGCTTTCACATTTCCCTGACTAACTCCGCATAGCTCGTCAGTATTTTCGCTATTTCTCCTAACCGCATTCATATATATCAATTATACCAAATACATTAATGTTCTGAAATAAAAGATCACTTTAAATATATATGTATAACCCAAACTTGACTTATCGAAATATGGCCGAAAACTCGTTATTTCTCCGAAGTCCGTAAGGAGAAAATGCTTACTTTAGGCTAGGTATATTGACACAAATGTGGAGCAATTCCACTTTACCTTAGCTCTCGGTAGCACGATGGTTCGCCGGCCGAATTTCACGAAACTAGACCCGTAGGAATGCTCCTCGCTGCTAAATACCTCCCTACCAAAGGTTATACCGAGTTTGGACCACGTATAACTGTAATCGAAGGAAAAATGATAGGTTGTGCTCGTTTTTCCTCTCTTCGTTTTTTCCTCTGTTTTCTACTAGAAAATTATAAGTATTTTCATGAAATAAACGAAGTGGGGGCGAGGATGGCGGGTCCCGGGACAATTCGTGGACACGCCGCCATCAAGCGGAGGCCCTCCTTCGTGCCACGCTATCGCAGGGTCTGGGTTCCTAGCCTCCCGTGATGGTTCGATGTGGTACTTATCCTGCCTTTTCCCTGCCTTTTCCTAGCATGTATGACATTCAAAAACTCTTAACCAACATGCGAATAGGCCATCTACATGTCGAGAATTTACTGGTAACAAGGACAATCGAACCCTTACAATATTAGTGTCATAAGTCTATAGCTATCTCGCTTTATTTGGAGGCGACTCTAAAACATAGGCATAATTTAGATTTCAGATATCGCATACATTTTTTCTCTGTAGCACGATCTATTAATGAACAAATTGAAACAATTCCTAAAAAGACCTATAGCATCCCGATTTAAGTATAGGCAAAATATACCCATAAGCAAGACTCTACTAGACACGATTTATGGACTCCGTAGGTACAATCTCTCACTGATACCAAGTCTATCATTCTCAAAACTAGGGAGGGCGTGACTGACTCTCGATACCCGACTCATCGCGGTCGACTATATAGCATTTGGGATTTTAACACTTAGGCCTTCTAAGTCACTTGTCACAATCAACTCTCCGGACTAATCACCGGACCCATGAGGTCTCAGCTACCACAAATAAATAACCGTAATGCCGATTAGGCCATGAATATGCTAAACAAGAAAAGGAAAAGCCGACAAGGCCAAACTAAATAATACTATACATACTAAATCCACAAAACCTCTAATGAATAAAACTAAAACCTGATGAATGGAATGGCTCCGACTCTACCTCAGAATTCATAACTAAAAACTCAAGATGAATTAACTAAGCCCTAGCCCAGAAAAAGGAGCATACCAACACACCTGCTGATCTCACTAATCGCTACCGCAATCGGTAATCCTATCCTACCTCACCGCAGCACGACCGGGGCAGTCCCTGCGAGGAGACATTAGTACAAATGAAATATACTACAGGTAAGGTTGAAACAAGAATCATGAGATAACAATCTTGGAATAACTGAATCAACACATAAACCTATAAAGGATAGAGATAACTCATAACTCCTCAACTCCGTAATCGATAACAACTCACTATAACATTGAAGGGAACTCAAGATAACTTAATCGTGAATAAGGAATAGTAACAACCTTGAATCCAGGAAACCGAAACTCCGATTATAACTCTATAATGAGATGAAATGCAATTAACTAATGCAAAAGTAAGAAACAATAATTGCAATGCTCTGCCGACTAGCCAACTATAAATCTATATATAAAATTAGTCCAGCCGGTGTATAGACCGGGGTAAAAAAAATTTCCAGCTAGTGTACCACACTAGGTAACATAAAATACATCTCCATCTCAAAGTATACCACACCGAGGTAAAATAAAAATATCTCTACCCAGTTGTATCATATCGAGATAAAATAAAAATATCTCCAACCGCAGTACCGTATCTAGGTAATATAAAGATATCTCCATCCGATGTATCGTAATTAGCAGAAACAAAAATAAATATTAATCACAATCATAAATGGAGCCGATAAGGCACATCCCGAAGCCCATCCAGACTTCGACAACCATGAAATATGTTGACCGAGTAACTATAGCATTTGAAGATCTTACCTAGACTCCAAATACAACAATTATGCCATACACATTAGTTCTTTCATTTACATTTTAAATACATACATATGCTTTGAATGAATTTTTGGGAAGTTCTAGGACTAGAAAAAAAATCATAAAGACTGTGTAGAAACGTTCATGATTTTAAACCTCCTCCCAAAGAATCTTTAACACGAGGAGCTGGGAAGAATAACTTAACATTTTTTATTAACAATCTTAACATTCCTTTTCATGCTTTTACTCGTTTGACTTTCATACTTTAATATGAAGAATTGTGAGCATACCTCATTCGTTGCACATCATATCACATCTCACCCTAACTTATGAACAAGAAGACATAGCTTGTGTATCTCAAACTTGGATTTCATTAACATGAAACGCTTAGCAATCGTTAGGGGCCACCTTAAGATAAATAAGGAATTATAGTCGTATTAGATGACATTGGAATGGGATCGTGTGAAATGTACAATATATGAGGATCTTAGGAAAGTTTTTAGCGACATTATAAATAGTTTAGAAACTACCAGAAAATCCTTTAAAACAGAAAATAATCCAACTCTTAGGACAAATAATCAAAGATAATTGTTTAAAAAGTATGTGAAGAACTTCTCTTTAACTTGAGTCACTATTCCAACAAAATTCACTCCTAATCATTTCAAGAAGTTAACTCTTAATGGGCCTTTCATCAACATAAGACAAACTGAATATAAACAACTTAACCTTTTTGATAAACGTCTTTAGAACAGGGTAAATATTGCTAGCCATTTCGTCAATCATTCACAATCACAACCCTTATCATGTTAACAACCCTTTAGTCTCTAGTTTTGCTATTTATCTTAACTTCTTTTCCAAACCGGATTCGACATTCTCAATAATTATTTACTCTCATGTTCACTATTCTAGCAATTCTTATACGCACTTACCTTTTTTACCTAATTGCCAACCTTTTCTCTTAAACTTCATCTTGCCTGTTTTAACGTCGTTCAAAGGTTCTCAAATCAATTACTAAAGAGAGCATATAACTCATATTACCTCAAAAGGTCTAGCATTTACTCTTATCTCTCCTTTGGCAAGCGAAAGCGCCAACTTTTTTACACTTAAGCACTTCCTTATGCATATACAATTTTCAAAGAACATGAAACATGTCTACTTAAAGCCTTAAACAATTCTTAGGAGGCCTAGATAACTCAAGAGCTCTAATTAACATACAACAACTTTCTAAAGGCAATCCTTGCTGCCTTAGCGCGTAACTTAAATATAAGCATAAATATATACATATATTGTGGTTTTTGTATAATCTGTTAACATCAATATACTATGTATAACCTGCTCATAGAGATGGTTGCATAGAAATATCAATAGTTTACAAATTGAAGTTCTATTTTCTAGCTTTAACGCATTCTGCTAAGTAAGAAACATTTTAATTTGGTCCTTAGCTTAAGGGAGAGGGATCGGGGACCTTATCTATGGCCCTAGGTACCTTAAAAACATTCATATAAGAGGGTTGTTAAATCATTGTGAGTCAATTCAAGCTTTCTACCCTCGTTAGCCCTTATCAAAGTTAAAACCAATTGCAAATATTAGGTTCGTTCGCTCATCGTCGTTTTGCCATGTTTACCACTTCCTTAGAAACTATAATGTAAACAACCTTGACATAACAAATACATAATATAATGTAAAGGACCATCATAGTACCTCGCCGAGGGGACTTAATCTATTTACAACTATGACCATAATCGAAGACAATTGCCCTTCACTTTGCATTCATGTGTTCAAAATTTAGCAAATATATATAAATTATACCAAGTAATTCTAACATCTGTTATGAATATAATATGCTGCTACATAATCCTATGTGGGCTGTGGAATGCCGGATTCATCCTTGGCATAAACAGCTTGAAAATCAAGAAACAAAAGGACGCCTTACAAACCTTTTTTTTCGGCAATCTTTCTGCGTCGTTTCTTTCTTTCAACAATCAGAACATGTTCCCCAAATTACTTAAGTGTATAACCAGGTGACAAGGCTGTTTCAGGACAATTTATCCAGCCAAAATGTTACATCAATAGGAAGTCACAACACAAATAAATAAGGCAACACTAAGCATTTCTTACTTTAACTTGTTTCTACAAGTTTGAGGAAAAATAGAAGTAGGAAATTACCTCACTTTTCTAATGAAAAACTCCCACAAATATAGAGTATATTCTCAGAAAAGAACAGCTGTTCCAACCTTCAAAAGAAGCATAACTTCCACAACAACATACAAAAACAACGTAGCCCAACATAGCCTCCAACTTGTAGCTTTAGTTAGATTATTAGGCGAAGCTTAGGAAATTATAAACACTTACCTCTTTTCATGAGAATATCCTTGGATAAATATGAGTTATTTTCCCTAAATCACTTCCCAATAATGCAGTAATCTTTCTAGCTAAAACGCAGCAACATCTCAACACAAAAACTACAACAAGTCAACGTACAAACCATAACTTTCTTCTAGGTTTCCTTCAAAAATTCCATAGACTTATTAGAGATTTCAAAAGAGAAGTAGTTACTATTTATTATGAGAAATTCCTAGTAAGATGGAGTATAATTTTTAGCTCAGAATAGTCTCAAACACGCAACAACAACACTGCCAAAATGAAGCTACAAGGCAGCAACAACTTCACCATAATGTTGCCTTCACTTTCTCATAAACTTTGCTTGAGTTTTGATGGTACTTTCTGAGGGATTACTCTTGGTTTCTTAGGCTTTAATACTGGAAAAGAGAGAGCATTTCAGAGGGTAAGAAAGCACCTCAAATCTGGAAAAGATGAAAATGATCTCATAGAACAAAGCTTAAAAGATAAAGGTGTTTGGGCGGTGGCCGATTTTAGGGCGGTGGCTACGTTAAGCTCCGATACGTGCCTGCTAAGTTTTACTCAACTCCACTTATGAGCCATTTGATGTTCTGAAAAATAGATTCAAATACCTTTAATGTGATAGGTTGTAAGGCTTCTAACTCATTGTTTATCTAGAGATAAATTACTTAAAATTGACCCTTACTTATGAACTTGACGCATTTCATCTTCTTCCCTTCAAAATGCTTCCCTCCTCACTACAATCAATATACAGACCATACTTCCCTTAACATGATATACAAACATCAAGTAATTACAAAATAATCTTCGTGGTGTAACATTTCTACCTCCTTAAAATCATTCGTCCTCAAATGAGGTTACACTTGGTAGACGCAGTTGGCCATAATACCTTTAACATTTCCTTGCCTTTTGTCGTAAATGTGTGTTCCATATATTCATAAAAACCACATTCTCTCAACTCAATCTGTTTATCTAACATAAGGCAGGGGCATTCCCCGATTCACCACATAATCGATGAACATTTCTAACCGTAAGAAAATTTATACACTACCAGGAGTAATGATTAACTCCAATTTCACTTTTCCATTCACTACATGTGATATAGGATTAGTGTGAAGAATGTACTGAAACTTAAGATGCTCTCTTACCATTTCCTTTACCATTGCCTGTTATTGCCGCCTTGAAAATGAGTGTTAAAATAACTAAATTTGATCTAGGGAAAAAAGTAGAAATTGAATATCTACATTTGGGAGATGCTGGATCAAATCTTCCTTCTAAGCAATAGTCATATCTCTTAAGCTAGTTAACTCCAAATATTCTATGACCCAAGATAGTGTCCTAAAACCCGATACAATTCAATGGACATTATCGCTTATATTTCACACTATTTCTCGGAGCATAATGTGCCAAGGAATTGAACTCGAGGCTATATTCGTGAACACTCATGTTGCCCTATTCTAGGTGAAAACTAGTTAGCTTGAATTTGCTCGAAGTTCCCATGGAAACTTCTAATCTATGAAAACCTTGAGAATTCTCCCATTCGCTGAGGTGCATTAGCCTCCCTAGGTCGCTCCCAATATTCAAACCATAGGATAACCACTTTTCGTACCGTAAAATGATGCCAACTCTACTACTTCTATTCCCGTAGTCCGCATAATACAATTATTCCGTATATCTCAATAATGAAACCAGCAGTGTCTCGTCCGGCTCCAACCAAGAAAGATTGGAGGACTTAAGCTCATAAACATAGGGGCTCATAGAACTCTCAAGAGTGCTTCCCCTGGATCCTATTATCAACTCAAACTGCTGATTTTTAATCACCACAACTCTAAGCTAACATCCGAAATGCTTTCCCCAAAATATCCTCCCTCTCGTACACCTAAAGTTAAGCAATGTGTGCCGGAGGATCAACAATGGCTGTCCTCCCGAATCCACAAGAACTCCGGGACAATGTGAGGGGTTAGATCCTTTTTTTCACAAAGTGGTTCCAACCAAAACTTGAAAGAACTATGGTACGAGGAGTTGGGAAAACATACCTCAACCCTCTAATCTATTTCTATGATAGACAAGAGGATAACCGGAACCCTTTACAATATCGTTGCTGATAAATCTCATAGGCATCTATCTTATTGAAGGCGAATTCTAAAACTCGTTACACCCCGTAAAATTTCAGACACATAGATGGCCTATTCGCGTGTTGGTTAAGAGTATTTGGAAAGCCATGCCATGCTAGTGCCCGGGAAAAGACCGACGCAGAACCTCACAACCATCGCGAAGGAGCCAGGCGAGCCCTCCGCGATTGGCAACATGTCACGGGGAGAGGGGAAGCCTCCGCGTTGGCTCTCAGACACGTTGTCCTTGTCCAGCTCAAGTATATCAATCCTCCAATTTCTAGCTTAATTCATTAAACATCTTAAAATTTTAAAATCGCTGAAAACAGAGCGTGCGTGAGACATAAATTATCGCCGATTACGCTGGTCAAACGCGGTCCAAATTCAAATTAACCTCGTATTACCGAGGTATTTAGCAGTTAGGAGCATTCCTACGGATTTATTTTCGTGTACCCGGCCGACAAATCATCGTGCTACTGTGCCAAGGTAAGTGGAATTGCTCAAAATTAGTGTAAATGTTCTCCTAGCCTTAAAGTGAATATTTCTCCCTTTCCGGACTTTCGAGAAATAGCAAAGCTTTACCGTCTTTCGATAAGCCAATGTTTGGGCTATAAATATATCGAAAGTGACGTTTTCTTTCAGAATATTGGTATATTTAGTTCTAATTGACATATATGTAAATGCAGCTTGGGAGAAATTGTCAAAAGTACCGACCGAGCTTTGACCTGAGGCCTGGGATAACCCGAGGTTACAGGTATGTAAAGCCGCTTTTCTGCCAAGTTAGTAACTCTAGCTTAGCATAATAGCAAACTCCGTAATAGATTCTGCAGTTGAATATTGAGTTTTATACAAGTTCGGTAAACTGCTTTTGTGATTGTTATATCGTATTCATCCAGTTAGTAAAGCTATTACCAAAATGGCAGTTATCATTTGCATCAAGAGATAGCCCAACATGTGTTTAGCAAGAATGTTTTATAATAATATGACATATCCGTAATAATAGTTAGTAAAGTAAAATCGTACGTATAGATAGTAATCTTGGCTATAGTGTATAGCCATACGCCGTATGATATTCGCGCGTATGCCTATACAACTAGACAAGGTTTTCGGCCATTAGACAAGAATGCAATGAGCAAAGATCTTAGATTCAAGATAGCAAAAGTTGGAGAATCAGTATAACACAAGAAGAGTTCAAAAAAGAAATCTAATCCGATAGTATTTTCTGCTTAAACATGCTTGCTATATATGTGTTTATTGATTGTTGAGACTTGATTGTGTCGTGAGGGCACCCTTTGAGTGTCCTCGCCGCCCCGGGTTGGTAATCATGTCGCCCACCGAGCGGGTGGGTATACGTCACTCCAAGGAGTGACATGCCGCCCCAGAGACGAAGATGTGGATGGGTTTCCCATATCGCCGGACAAGACATGAACATGCTTACCCCGTTGTGCGCATGCGCCTGTGGAATAGATTCGATACGCTATGCTACAGATATACAAGCATGTGAGTCCTCCGCACTGCATACGCTATTTATATCGAGGCCTAGCCCGAGCCTAGACCCAGGTGGGGCCTAGAGAGTTGCCTCGTAGTTACAGATGAGTGAGTGACTTATTTTTGGCTGGTTTTGACCAGAAGTATATGGATTGTTCATCGTCAGCACCATCCTGCTTACGGGGTTGGTATTGGTTCTCGCTATATATATATGTATTTTTATGTGTTATATATGAGCTATTAGATCAGGTCGCCTCCACGTCGATGTGTACGGTCCCGCCTATCACAAGATAAGTTCGATCCAAACTATATCAGCTCCTGGCGCATTCAGCTTATTTCCCTGCTATTCAGTTGCTAGTTATGTCAGCATATTCAGATGTGTTCGCTGCTTGCATGCTCGCTACTGTGTTGGTACGACGCCCGCTAGCGCCGCATTACTTGCCTGCAGGTACTCATAGATGAGGAGGCGATCCCTCGTGATTCCAAACACTTATAGAGTCACGCCTCCTCGTCATCCCGAGCTTGATATTCCGAGGTGTAGTTCTTTTTCTTTTGTTGTATAGTATGGGTAGGGCGTGGCCCCCCGTTCCGACCATTTTATTGTTATCATAGAGGCTTGCAGATTGTATATACATCTCCCCTATGGTTAGTTGTGCGCCGTGTGAGGCCGTGCTGCTGGTTTAGTTGTTTAGCATTTTCGATTGTGTTGGCCGTGTGGGGCCATAATCTGATAGTAGTGGTGACCTTGCTCTGGCCACGTAGTTATACATTATTCTTGGTAGTCGAGTCACATGACTAGACAAACATGGTGGCCGTGGTCGGCCCGCATTGGTTCCCTTATAAGTGGGCGTCTGGTTAGCCGAAATCATATTTACAGGTGTCTATAGGCCTAGTTCCGCCTGAGGTCGTAGTTACGCCCGCATAGCCCGTTGTTTCCGTAAATCTCGAGATAGAGCTAGCCAGGCACGAAATGTGCTTAGGCTCACCAAATAGAAGGGCCCGAAATCCTACTAGAGCACCAGGTGCCGCCTATACCCCAAGGCATGCGTGACAAAACATAGGCACAATTTAGATTTCGTATATCACATACATTTTTGGTCCGTAAATGAGCCTGGTGGTCTGCCTCAGAGCGAGAATACCTCTATAGCAAGATCTATTAATGAACAAAGTGAAATAACTCCTAAATTCCCTATAGATTCCTGATTATAAGTATCATGCACAACATACCCATAAGAAAGACTCTACTAGACACGTCTTGTGGACTCCGTAGCATACAACTTCACTCTGATACCAAGTCTATCATGCCCCAAAACTGGGGGAGGGCGTGACGGGCTCCCGATACCTGACTGATCGGGAAGCCGACTATATAACATTTGTAATTGTAACACTTAAGCCTTCTAGGCCACTTTTCACAATCAACTGGAGTAATCATATGGATGCATGAGGTCTCAACTACCATAAATAAATAACTAAAATACCGATAAGGCCATGAATATGCTAAACCAAACAACGAAAAGCTGACAAGGCCACAAAATAAATAATACTATACATACTAAGTCCACAAAGCCTCTAATGAGTAAACTGAATTGATGGTCGGAATAGGGCTCTAACCTACCCGTAACTATAACTCAAAACTCAAGCTAAATAACTAAGCCCTAGCTCTCGGAAGAAAGGAGCATACCAACACATCCGTTGATCTCACGAACCACAATTGTAACTGGTAATCCCATCCTCTACCTTCACCTGCAGCATGAACGCAGGTCCCCAGGTGAGGGGACGTTAGTACAAATGAAATGTACTGGTAGGTAAGGTTGAAACTGTAAACATGAGATAACGATCCTGTAATAACTGAATCAGCACATAAACCTATAAAGGATTGAGATAACCTGGAACTCTACAACCTATAATTGATAAAAACTCGCTATAACATTAGTTAACTCAAGATAATTGAATTAGGAATAAGAAATAGTAACAACCTTGAATCCTGGAAACCGAAACCTGATAATAACTCTATAATGAGATGAAAATTAAATTAAGTAATGCACAAGAAAGAAATAATAATTTTAATGTCGGCGACCATGCAACCATAAATTCATATATAAAATTCATCCAACTGGTGTACCTCACCGGGGTAAAATAAAAATATCTCCAGCCAGTGTACCATACCGGGGTAAAATAAAAATATCTCCAGCCAGTATACCACCCTAGGGTAAAATAAAAATATCTCCAGTCAGTGTATCATACCGGGGTAAAATAAAAATATCTCCAGCCAGTGTACCACACCGAGGTAAAATAAAAATATATCTAGCCAGGTGTATCATACCGAGGTAAAAAAAATAAATCTTAATGAAAATCATAAATTGTGCTGACATGACTCATACAGAGTCTATCTATATACTGACAACCATGAAATATGTTCACTCAACAACTATGGCATGTGTAAGATCTTACCACGACCCCAAATACTACAATTATGTAATACACATATAGGTCTTCCATTTATCATTTAAATACATACATATGTTGTGAATGAATTCTAGGGAAGTTCCTAGGACTAGAATATCATAAAGACTGTGTAGACATGTT
Source organism: Datura stramonium (assembly GCA_018107945.1). Classification (NCBI taxonomy): domain Eukaryota; kingdom Viridiplantae; phylum Streptophyta; class Magnoliopsida; order Solanales; family Solanaceae; genus Datura; species Datura stramonium. The sequence continues at coordinate 63,280 of JACEIK010000794.1, forward strand.
CATGATTTTATACCTCTCCCAGCAACTTTAACACAAAGAGTAAGGAGGAATATCTTAACTTAACATTTCTATTAACAATCTTAACATTCTTTTTGTGCTTATACTCGTTTGACTTTCATACTTTTATATGAAGAATTGTGAGCATACCTCATTTGTTGCACATCATATCACATCTCAACTTAACTTATGAACAAGAAGACATAGCTCGTGTATCTCAAACATAGAGCTCTTTAACATGAAAATGCTAGGCAATTGTGTAAGGGTTGCCTTAAGATTAATAAAAACTTATCATTCTTTAGAAGACATTGGAATGGCTCGTGTGAAACTGTACAATATATGAGGAGCTTAGAAAAGCTTAGTGACATTATAAATAGTTTAGAAACTACCAGGAAAAATCCTTTTAAAACATGAAAAAATTAATCCAACTCTTAGGACAAATAATCAAAGATAAATGTTTAAAATGTACGCGAAGAACTTCTCTTTAGCTTGAGTCACTATCTCCAAAATATTCAATTCTAATCATTTCTTAAAAAGTTAACACTTTACTTGCCTTTCATCAACTTAAGACAAATTGAACATAAACAACTTAACTCTTTTGCTAAACGTCTTTAGAACAGGGTAAATCTTTCTAGCCCTTTGCCTACTTATTCCCAATCATAACCCTTATCATATAATTTAACAATATTTAGATATACTTTCTGTGTTTTGCTTAACTTATTTTCCAAACAGGATTCATCATTCCCTACTTAATTATTTACTCTCTTGTTCACTATTCCAGCAATTCTTATACGCACTTACCTTTTTTACCTAATTGTCAACCTTATATATTAAACCTCATATTTCTTATATTTTAATTTCATTCAAAGGTTCTTGAAATCAACTATGGAAAGAGAGCATATAACTCACATATTACCTTAAAAGGTCTAATGTTTACTCTTATCTCTCCTTTGCTACTAGCGCCTCAAATTTTACACTTGAGTTAACTTCCTTACACATACACAACTTTCAAAGAACATGAAACATGTCTACTTAAAGCCTTAAACAATTCTTAGGAAGTCTATATAACTCAAGAGCTTTAACAACATAAAGCGACTTTGTAAAGGCAATCCTTGTCGCCTTAGCGCGTAACTTGAACATTAGCATAAGCATATACATATATTATGGTTTTCGTATAATCTGTTAACATCAAGATACTATGTATAACCTGCTCATAGATATGGTTCCATATTAATATCACTAGTTTACACATTTGAGTTCTATTTTCCAAGTTTAACATATCGGTTAATTAAGAAACGCATTAATTAGTCGCTTAGCTTAAGGGAGAGGGAGAGGGGGACTTTCTCATGGCCCCAGGTACCTTAAAACATGCATATAAGAGGGTAGGTAACTATTGTAAGTCAATTCCATTTTGTTACCCTCGCTAGCCCTTATTGAGGTAAAACTGCTTTCAAATATAAGGTTCGTCTACGCGTTGTCGTCTTGGCATGTTTACTAATTTTTATAGCAACCGTAATGTGAAAAAAGTTTTAATACCAAAAATACATATCATAATATAAAGGACCAGTTCACAATGCCCACATTGAGGGAACTTCACACTCAATTTACCACTATGACCATAATCGAAGGCAATGACCCTCGTCACTTTATATTCATATATTCCAAATCTTTAGCAAATACATAAATTAATACCAAGTAATTCAAACAACTGTGATGAATCATAATATGCTTCTACATAATATTAAGTACAGGGGAATGCTGGATTCATCCTCGTCACAAATTCGTGCTTCAAAATCAAGAAATAAGGGATGCCATACATACCTTCTTTTTTCGGCGAGCTTTCTTATGTCGTTTCATTCTTTCAACAATAGGAACTTATCCTCTTATCCTCTTAAATTAATTGAGTGTATCACAAGTTTACAAGGCTTTATAAAGCCAATTTATCCAACCAAAATGTTACATCAATAGGCAGTCACAACACAAATAAATAAGGATACACTTAGCATTTCTTACTTCAACTTGTTTCTACAAATTTGAGGGAAAATAGAAGTAGGAAATTACCTCACTTTTCTAATTAAAAACTCTCACAAATATAGAGTATATTCTCACAAAAACACAGCTGTTCCAACCTTCAAAAAACGAGCAGAACTTCCACAAAAACATATCGACAACGGCTGCTCTACATAGCCTCCAACTTCTAGCTTTAGCTAGGATTTTTAGGCAAGTTTAGAGATTAGAAACACTTACCCTTTGCATGAGAATACCTTTGGATATAATAGGAGTATTTTCCTCCCAATAACTCAGAAATCTTGCTGCCCAAAACGCAACAACATAACAGCACAACAACTACAACAAGTTAACATACAAACCATAGCTTTCTTCTAGTTTTCCATCAAAAATTCCATAGACTTATTAGAGATTTCAATAG